>JAJPUD010015739.1:0-17524 GCA_023553655.1 Myrmecobius fasciatus | reverse complement strand
ACAAAAATATAGATTGCCCAGATTAACAGAAGAGGAAATAAATTATTTAAATAGCCCTATTTCAGAAAAAGAAATAGAACAAGCTATTAATCAACTCCCTAAGAAAAAATCTCCAGGACCAGACGGATTTACATGTGAATTTTACCAAACATTCAAGGAACAATTAACCCAATACTATATAAACTATTCGAAAAAATAGGGAAAGAAGGTGTACTACCAAATTCCTTCTATGACACAGATATGGTGCTGATAGCTATACCAGGTAGGGAGAAAACTGAGAAAGAAAACTATAGACCCATTTCCCTAATGAATATTGATGCAAAAATTTTAAATAAGATTTTAGCAACAAGATTACAGAAAGTCATCCCCAGGATAATACATCATGACCAAGTAGGATTTATACCAGGAATGCAGGGCTGGTTCAATATTAGTAAAACTATTAGCATAATCAATTATATTAATAACCAAATTAATAAAAATCATATGATTATCTCCATAGATGCAGAAAAAGCCTTTGATAAAATCCAACACCCATTCCTATTAAAAACACTGGAGAGTATAGGAATAAATGGGCTTTTCCTTAAAATGATAAGTAGTATCTACTTAAAACCTTCAGCAAGCATCATATGTAATGGAGTCAAACTAGAACCATTTCCAATAAGATCAGGAGTGAAACAAGGCTGCCCACTGTCACCATTACTATTTAATATTGTATTAGAAATGTTAGCTTTAGCAATAAGAGAAGAAAAAGAGATAAAAGGAATCAGAGTAGGTAGTGAAGAAACCAAATTATCACTCTTTGCAGATGACATGATGGTATAATTAGAGAATCCTAGAGACTCAACTAAAAAACTACTAGAAACAATTCACACTTTTAGCAAAGTGGCAGGATACAAAATAAATCCACATAAATCATCAGCATTTTTATATATTACCAATAAAGTTCAGCAGCAAGAGATACAAAAAGAAATTCCATTCAAAATAACTGTTGATAGTATAAAATATTTGGGAATTTATCTGCCAAGGGATAGTCAGGAACTATATGAACTAAATTACAAAACACTTTCCACACAAATCAAATCAGACCTAGTCAATTGGAAAAACTTAAAATGCTCATGGGTAGGACGAGCGAATATAATAAAAATGACAATACTACCCAAACTAATTTACTTATTTAGTGCCATACCAATCAAACTCCCAAGAAATTATCTTACAGATCTAGAAAAAATAGTAGCAAAGTTCATTTGGAAAAACAAAAGGTCTAGAATTTCAAGGGGATTAATGAAAAAAAAGGCTGAAGATGGTGGACTTGCTGTACCAGATCTAAAACTATATTATAAAGCAGCGGTCATCAAAACCATTTGGTACTGGCTAAGAAATAGAGTAGTCGATCAGTGGAATAGGATAGAATCACAAGACAAACTAGGCAATAACTATAGCAATTTGGTTTTTGATAAACCCAAAGACCCCAGCTTTTGGGATAAGTATTCACTATTTGACAAAAACTGCTGGGAAAACTGGAAACTAGTGTGGAAGAAATTAGGGCTTGACCCACATCTAACACCACATACCAAGATAAGATCTAAATGGGTTCATGATCTGGATATAAAGAGTGATTTTGTAAACAAGTTAGAGGAACATAATATAGTTTACCTCTCAGACCTGTGGAGATGGAATAAATTTATGTCCAAAGAAGAACTGGAACTTTTAATTGAAAACCAGATAGATAACTTTGACTATATTAAGTTAAAAAGTTTTTGTACAAACAAAATCAATGCAGACAAGATTAGGAGGGAAGCAATAAATTGGGAAATCATCTTTACATTTAAGGGTTCTGATAAAGGTCTCATCTCTAAAATATATAGAGAATTGTCTCATATTTATAAAAATTCAAGCCATTCTCCAATCAATAAATGGTCAAAGGATATGAACAGACAATTTTCAGAGGATGAAATTAAAACTATTTATAGTCATATGAAAAGGTGCTCCAAATCACTATTGATCAGAGAAATGCAAATCAAGACAACCCTGAGATACCACTTCACACCTGTCAGATTGGCTAAAATGACAGGAAAAGTTAATGAGTGTTGGAGGGGTTGTGGGAGGGCTGGGACACTGATGCATTGTTGGTGGAGCTGTGAACGGATACAGCCATTCTGGAGAACAATTTGGAGCTATGCTCAAAAAGTTATCAAACTGTGCATACCCTTTGACCCAGCAGCATTTCTATTGGGCTTATATCCCAAAGAAATCATAAAGGAAGGAAAAGGCCCCACATGTGCAAGAATGTTTGTGGCAGCCCTTTTTGTAGTGGCTAGAAACTGGAAATTGAATAGATGCCCTTCAATTGGAGAATGGCTGAATAAATTATGGTATATGAATACTATGGAATATTATTGTTCTGTAAGAAATGACCACCAGGATGATTTCAGAGAGGCCTGGAGAGACTTACATGAACTGATGCTGAGTGAAATGAGCAGAACCAGGAGATCATTATACACGGCAACAACAGTACTATATGACGATCAATTCTGATGGACATGGCTCTCTTCAACAATGAAATGTTTCAAAGCACCTCCAATTGTTCACTGAAGAAAGCCATATACACCCAGAGAGAGGGATGCGAAATGTGGACCACAACATAACATTCTCATACTCCTTGATTGATGTTTGCTTACATTGTGTTTCCTTTATCTGATATATCGTTTGTGTAGATAAGATTTTTCTTGCACACCAATGATAAGTTTGGAAATATGTATACATATATTCGATTTGCCAATATTTTAACATAATTAACATGAAGTGGATATCCTGCCATCTAGGGGAGGGGTGGGGAGTTGGGGGAAAAATTTGTAAAGGAAAGCTATGTAAGGGTTATTGTTGAAGAATTACCCACACATATGTTATGCAAATAAAATAAAAAGTAAAAAAAAAAGTAAAAAAAAAAACAAAAAACAAAAAAAAAACAAATATCCTTTCATTTTATCCTCACAATGATCCTCTTATATGAGTAGTATTATTCTCATTTAACAAATGAGGAAACAATCATACAGAGACTAAATTCACATGCAAACTTATCTATATATGTGTGTATATATATATATATGCACATACATACTTGCATGATTATATGCATACATACATACACACTTAAATATATATGTAGTTGCACATGTAAGTATATAACTATACATGTATGTATCTATATCTATATCTATTAGTGTATGCGTGTGTGTATGTGTATTTCTCTGTGTATATAATAGCTCTTGAGGAGTGAGAATGGAATTTTAATGTGTGAGTTAACAATTTTAGGGGAATGTTATGCAGAAAAGGGTTTGCTTTTATTTTTTTTTTCCCAGAAGGGATGATGAAAGGAGCCATAGGGAAAGAATATTTATATACTCTTTCAAGTAACAATAGTGACATTGGTTAGATTAGACCAAAGCTGAAAAATGTGTGGAGCTGGTGAAGGTCAGAGAAAGTACAATTATAGTGATATGAAATAAAATTTCAAGGATGTATGTTAAGGCAAGACTGCAACTACATAAATAAAATAGCTTAATTGAACCATTTACCATCATTTCACTTATAAGATTTCTAACATTGGATAACACCTTCAACTACTCCAGATTTTAGTTCCTATAAATTTATGCTGAAGATGAAGAGGAGAAGGTGTTCATTCACAGTTAGAGTCTATCCTCTTTTGAAGTTGTTATTTCATTTTTTATGAATTATTTTATTTTTAAAAAATCATGGCTTGAAAATAAGTGTGTTTTATTAACATAATTGACTATATTAATAACCAAACTAACAAAAACCATATGATAATCTCAATAGATGCAGAAAAAGCATTTGATAAAATTCAACATCCATTCCTATTAAAAACATTAGAGAGTATAGGAATTAATGGACTTTTCCTTAAAATAGTCGGTAGCATCTATTTAAAACCATCAGCTCGCATCATATGTAATGGTGATAAACTGGAACCATTCCCAATAAGATCAGGGGTGAAACAAGGTTGTCCACTATCACCATTACTATTCAATATTGTATTAGAAATGCTAGCCTTGGCAATAAGACAAGAAAAAGAGATTAAAGGAATTAGAGTAGGTCATGAGGAAACGAAATTATCACTCTTTGCAGATGATATGATGGTCTACTTAGAGAACCCTAGAGAATCAACTAAAAAACTATTAGAATTAATCCACAACTTTAGCAAAGTTGCAGGATACAAAATAAATCCACATAAATCATCAGCATTTTTATACATCACCAACAAAATGCAACAGCAAGAGATAGAAAGAGAAATTCCATTCAAAATAACTATCGATAGTATAAAATATTTGGGAATATATCTGCCAAGGGAAAGTCAGGATCTATATGAGCAAAACTACAAAACACTCTCCACACAAATAAAGTCAGATCTAAACAATTGGAAAAACATCAAGTGCTCTTGGATAGGTCGAGCGAATATAATAAAGATGGCAATACTACCTAAACTAATCTATCTATTTAGTGCTATACCAATCAAACTCCCAAGAGATTATTTAACTGAACTAGAAAAAATAACGACAAAATTCATCTGGAAAAACAAAAGGTCAAGAATTTCAAGGGAATTAATGAAAAAAAATGCAAATGAGGGTGGCCTAGCTGCACCAGATCTAAAACTATATTATAAAGCAGTGGTCACCAAAACCATTTGGTACTGGATAAGAAATAGAGTAGTGGATCAGTGGAATAGGTTAGGTTCACAGAACAAAATACTCAATGACAATTGTAATCTAGTGTTCGATAAACCCAAAGACCCCAGTTTTTGGGATAAAAACTCACTATTTGACAAAAACTGCTGGGATAATTGGAAACTAGTCTGGAAGAAATTAGGCATTGACCCACACCTAACACCATATACCAAGATAAGGTCAAAATGGATTCATGATCTAGGCATTAAGAATGATATTATAAACAAATTAGAACAATGTAGGATGGTTTACCTCTCAGACCTGTGGAGGGGGAAGGAATTTGTGACCAAAGAAGAACTAGAGGTCATCATTAATCACAAAATAGATAAGTTTGACTATATCAAGTTGAAAAGTTTTTGTACAAACAAAATGAATGCAGACAAGATTAGAAGGGTAGCAGTAAACTGGGAAAATATTTTTACATCCAAAGGTTCTGATAAAGGCCTCATTTCTAAAATATATAGAGAATTGACTCAAATATATAAGAATTCAAGCCATTCTCCAATTGACAAATGGTCAAAAGATATGAACAGACAATTTTCAGACGAAGAAATTGAAACTATTTCCGGTCACATGAAAAGGTGCTCCAAGTCACTATTGATCAGAGAAATGCAAATTAAGACAACTCTGAGATACCACTACACACCTGTCAGATTGGCTAAAATGACAGGAAATGATAATGATAGCTGTTGGAGGGGATGTGGGAAAACTGGGACACTGATACATTGTTGGTGGAACTGTGAACGGATCCAACCATTCTGGAGAGCAATTTGGAGCTATGCTCAAAGAGTTATCAAACAGTGCATACCCTTTGACCCAGCAGTGTTTCTACTGGGCCTATATCCCAAAGAGATTTTAAAGGAGGGAAAGGGACCCACATGTGCAAAAATGTTTGTGGCAGCCCTTTTTGTAGTGGCAAGAAACTGGAAATTGAAAAGATGCCCATCAATTGGAGAATGGCTGAATAAATTATGGTATATGAATGTTATGGAATACTATTGTTCTGTAAGAAATGACCAACAGGAGGATTTCAGGGAGGATTGGAGAGACTTGCATGAACTGATGCTGAGTGAAATCAGCAGAACCAGGAGAACATTATACACAGCAACAAGACTATATGATGATCAATTTTGATGGACATGTTCTCTTCAACAATGATGTGATTCAAACCAGTTGTGCTGCGATGAAGATAGTCATATACATCCAGAGAGAGGCCTGTGGGAACTGAGAGTGAACCACAACACAGCATTTTAACGCTTTCTGTGAATATTTCCATGCATTCTGTTTTCCTTCTTAGGTTGTTTTTTTTCTTCTTCTCTTTCTAGATCTGATGTTTCTTGTGCAGTAAGATAACTGTATAGATATGTATACATGTATTGTATTTGTCATATAATTTATCCTATCTAGCATGTATTAGATTACCTGTCATCTAGGGGTGGGGGGAGAGGGGAGGGAAAGGAAAAGCTTTGGAAAAAAAAAGGTTTTTTTTTTTTTTTGCAAAGGTCAATGTTGAAAAGTCACTCATATGTTTTGCAAATAAAAAGCTTTATTAAAAAAAAAAGAAAATAAGTGTGTTTTACTGTTTTATAAATATGTCAATCATCAGTTACTGGGTTTAACCATATTCTCCTTATTGGCTAAATGGAAACAAAACAATGATCTCATAGGAGATAAAAATCAATAGCTTTGCTTACATTTTATCTGGAACATCATCATGGTAAAACAGATTTTTAACAGATATTTCTGTTCCTGTTGTTATGCACAGCACAGTTTTATGGAGAGAACATTATCATGCACTACAATTTTCCTGTATTTGTCTTTACACCATTTAATTTAAACAGCATCATTATTATCATCATTTTGAACTTAGGACTCATATATATTAAGCTATATACTGCTATGCAGTAAATGAAACTAGCCTGACCTTCATGGAATTGATATCATAAGAATACACTACAGAATTTTGTTTTGATTTTTTAACATTAAATTATCTCTTCATTGTTTTCATTAGCTAAATAATGTTTAATTTGTTTTTCACCTTACATGCTTTCCTATTTTTACAATTTTTGATATTTCTTTTTTAATAAATCCATTAAATATTAATGCTTCCATTTAGAAAGTGAGACAAATCAAATCCATTCTTTAGACAGCCAGAAAGCATAAAGATAAAACTTGGGAGAACATTCAGTTATTTCTGTGACTATAATTACAGACAAAAAATATGAAATTCTTATGTAGTTAAAATCTAGATCTTGTCTCTATTTTGCTTCCCGATGTTGCTTCTGTTAGTAAAGTATAAAAATGTTTAAGGGCATGGTTATTTTAAAGAAATACTTTGACATACAAACCAGAAACCATTTAACCTTTTGCATACTAATCAATCAAAAGTTGGTACAGAAAGAGCATATAAAAATCTGTCTAGCATGGAGAGATATGTTGAGATAACCTCATTCCAATGTTCTAAAATTGAGTTATGAAGCAACAATCATTTATGAACTTAAAATGGGTCAGGAATTATATTATGTGCTGGGAATACAAAGAAATCTGAAAACATTATCTGCCTTCAAGGATTCCACAGTCTACTGGAGGTTAGACACAAACAATTATAAACAAATATTTGCATATCATTTATAAATTGCAAATAATTTCAGAGGCATAGAACTAACATTATAAGAATCTAATAAAGTCTTCTCATAAAAGGTAAAATTTCATCTGCTCTTGAAAAAAGCCATGGTAGCCAAGAGATAAAGATGAGGTAGGAGAACATTCCAGAAATAGGAGACAGCATGAATGTAGAGATGGAAGATGGAAGTGTCTCAAGTGAGGAACAACAAGGAGAATACTGAAATATCTTGGGTTTCCTAATAGTTTGCAATTTCATTTGCTGAATTAGCAGAAGCCTAATTCTCATCTTCAATGATTTCAAAGTGACATTCAACACCTAGCAGATCTGTTTAAAATTATAACTTTAGAATTTTATTTTGCATGAATATAAAAACATAGAAATTAGTCTTAGAAATAAATCATCTTGGCCACTCAATAAAATTTCATAAGTGAAAAAAAACTCAATTATTTACTATGAAGCTCTTCCAATGATTTTGGTTATTTCTACCATATTTATGCAAATGCAATTATCTCCTTAACTAACACAGATGATGAGCTATCCAAGACTTCCTGACCTATGTAAGTCCTTTCATTCCTTTCCATTGTGTTGTCCAAGATTTTTAGAAGTTTAACTAGAAGAAAATGACAAAGTTATCAGAAACCCCACATACCCCATAAAAAAATTCACACACACATAATGTCCATCCAAAAAGTAAAAATAAAGATCATTTGCAAAATTCCAAGGCTAATAGATTAGTGAAGAAATTATAAGCACCTTTCCTTCTATGCAGTTGGTTCAGCTAAGGAATCAAAGAATAATGGAATAGTTACTACAGAGCAAAATGTTACCATAAAACATAGTTGTCTGCTACAGAAAAAAAAAAAAACTTTACAGTAAAATGTATAAAGTGGAGGGTTAGAAAGTCAGAAGTGGGATCAAAGACTTGTACTGAATATATAAGAATATATATTTATATATGTTTATATATATACTGATAAGAATGGTGCTGTGTTTAGTATTCCACATAGTTTGTACAACAGGTTTTTATGGCATGGATTTGAAAGCTACAAATGTGGTTACCAGTAAAAAGACAAGGGCACTGGAGAGGTTAGAAAAAATAAACTGAGCAAAAATGGATTTATGGGAGCAGTTGCTTTATTTGATTTATTTTCAGCTTTTTGCTTTATGCACATCCATAGACATGTGAAATGAGCCGATTTTCTTCTTGTTACTTTTAATTCTCTCCTATTACAAATAGACACATCCACCCACTCCTCTTCTACACATGAGACACAGGAATTACATTTAAATGTAGAGGGTTTTTTTTTAAATGAAAACTATCAACAACTTCAGTTTTATTTAATGACTGTGATAAATGCTTAAGCATTAACTTTGTTTACTATTTTCTGTCCTAGAGTTCATCTCCTCCCATTTGAAATATTGGAAATGATATTATATGTATAAGATAAATATTAATTTTATAAAAAAGAAAGAAGTTAATAATTTTCAACATTAGAATATATCTGCTATTCATCTTCATAGATTTTCCTAGCATATTGAGGATACTATTCCTATGACCTCTGGAAAGAGGACAGTTTATTTACAATTTATTCTATTAGTCTAGTTGCCAGGAGAGTATTTAGAAAGATATGTCAATCTGTATGCCTTCATATATAATTCACTTTATCAGACATGTTTAGAATATGTGTTTATTGCTTGCAAATATATTGCTGTTCATCCTTCATTTTTCAAAAGCATCAATGACATCATGGAGTGATGCTTTGACTTGCATGTGAATTCAGTTTAAGTGAAGGAGAGTTGCACAAAGTTGTCACTATCTCTTCAAGAGTTTTAAAAGTTCAATTGCAGGGGCAGCTAGGTGGCGCAGTGGATAGAGCACCAGCCCTGAAGTCAGGAGGACCTGAGTTCAAATCTGGTCTCAGACACTTAACATTCCCTAGCTGTGTGACCCTGGGCAAGTCACTTAACCCTAATTGCCTCAGCAAAAAGCAAAAAAAAAAAAAAAAAAAAAAAAAAAAAAAAAAAAAAAAAAAAAAAGCAAAACACAAATCAATATGATTGGTGATGACCTGGGTTGCAGGTCTTGGCATTTTTGATGAATAAGTTCAAAGTACTCCACAGCAACGGCTTCAACCATTGAAACATATTGCTCTCATTTGCCCCTTTCACTGGGGGTAGTCTTTACGTGCTTAAGATAGACTTTTTGCTAATTAACTCACAGGTTGAGGCCTGTTTGTTACCTTTAACCTGGGTTAGCCTGTCTACTGAGACAATTTTACTGGGGTGTGGAGACTTCACATACTTTACCTTCTTATACTCACAGATAAGAGCTGGATGACAAGTGAACACCACAGGTTTATGAACGGTTCTGAACAGGACTTGACAATCACTCATACCAGAAGTGTTAGTCCTCTCCAAGTATCCTATATTTCTCCCACACATAATCATATGTAAATTTAAAGACAAAGAATTTTCTAAAAAAAACCCCAAATATTATCATTTGATGATACAATACCAACAGACTCTTAAATAACAAGTAATTTGACAAAGGTCTATATGCACTTTTAGATGCTACTTCAAAGGAAAAAAATGTTTCTCAGATTGGGGCATTTTCAAAATTCAGCAAGTAGAAATGAGTGCAATTCTAATATTAATTGTAACTGAATAATAATGTGCATACATTTCAAAAATTTTGGAGCTTACATGGGACTCTGAAAAACTATTTCTGGAATGCACCTTATATTTTTTAAGTTCTTATGAATTAATTAAAAACATATTTCCATATGTGTTGTTATTGGTATGTATACTTTTCCACGGAAGTAAATCACACTCATTTTTTTTTTTTCTTTTGTGAAGTCTGTGGCCTATAGGACTGGAGAGCTTACCAGCATTACTTTTCTGATTACTCACACCTAGCCCTGGGCATCCCCAAATTCCTTGAAGTGATTTGGGCACAAATTGAATTTATTTGCATAGAGACCATCGAGGATAATGCCTTGTGTGGCGAATTCTATCTTTTAGAGGGTAAGGGTTGCGTTAAATGAATTTCTCAAATACATGGAAACTGTAAATATATACCAGAATGAAAAATTCATCACAAAAATATCACTCTAAATATTTACAATATATTTATGTACTATTTTATATTAGGGAAGAGGAAAAAACCCTCAGATGTCATTTGTAATCTCAGCTTCATGTGACATATGGAAAGCTTCAAATTGTCTCATTGATTCAGTTTTCCAGTGATGCAAAAGAAAAGGTGTTCTATTTGGAACAGCATTAGTAAAGTTCAAATTATTTACCACCACTCCTTATACCTGTGTGACCTTGGACAAGTAACTTGAACTCAGATTAATTTTTTTTGTATTTAATACTAGCATCATGGAACTTAAATGCAAATTCTCAAATATAATACTAATTTCCTAAGTAACTGGTTCTATTAGCTCCTTTAAGTATAAATACATAGTCTATAAAATTAGAGGGCTGTAACAGATTTTTTTCCTTTCCAGAAATAAAGCTATGATAAAATAATTTATAAAATTAACTGAATTTTCATTTTCTAAATTAGATATTATATGAACATGAAAGCAAATAATCTATATTTGTATGAAAGTATTAGAAACTATTTAGGTATGATCCATCATATGTTTTAATAATCACCTTATATTATAAGCCATTAATATATTCATCTTCAATTTTAACCATTGAAATTGTGCTCGAATATTTTTGATGCAAATAAAATTAAATAGACATTAATAATCTCAATGAAGATAAAAGATGATAAAAGGAAAGTAGATGCCATCACTATTAATTAAGTCTATTTAAAACTAATGTTAATATTAAGTGAAATGTTTTAACAAGCATCACTTCTTCCAATTTTTCCAATTATGTAGTGATTACAAGATGTTTTTGCATTTCATGTTTGTGCAAAATGTGTTACAGTGAATCAACAAGCATTTATTAAGCATCTACTAAAGACTAGGAATTATATTAAGCACTGGGGATATAAAGAAAGGGAAAAAGACAATGCTTGCCCTCAAGAGGCTCACAATCTAATTGGGGGACAACAAATAAATGATTATGTACAAAACAAAATATAAAGATAACAAATCAGAGATAATAGAGAAAAAGCTCCAGCAAAATTACAAAAGGCTATCTATATAAGATAGGATTTTACTTTGAACTTGAAAGAAGTTGAGGAGGCAAGATAGGAAAAAGAAGAAAGAGCATTATAGGCATACAAAAATGTCAGAGAGAATATCCCTATCCAAGAAAAGTGGAATTATGCTCATGCAAAACATGAAAGTATAGTATTACTTTGTCAATGAGTAAATGGGGCAGATATAAATTAAAGGAAAAAAAACTGCAAGTGTGGGTAGGTACTTTGAATGCCAGTGATAGGAAATCACTGAATTTTATGGAGTATGTAATATAAATGGCCATATATAGCACATATATAGAACTGCTTATTTAATTTGCTATATATCTCTGATTTGAAAATTTGGAAATAATGACTTGATAGAAACAGTGATTAGTATAGTCCAAACAGAAATGTTATTTTCAACAAAATGGCTGTTTCTGAATAAATTAAAATTTATTAAAACAACAAATTATGAGTCTGAATTAAATATGGTTGTTCAGCAGAATAGACTCTTTACTATTTGTAAGATCACAAAAATATTCTACTCATTCTCACCACATTCACAAGTACACTGTCTAGAGAAGTAAGGAATAAACAGAACAGTTTAATTTTTTTTTTATCTACTTTGGTATCTTACTTAGAACTTCTTTGCAAACTCTATTATATTTGTCCTCCACAATGCCCTGTTGTTTCTTAATGTGTTTTAGGAAAAAGTCTTCCATTTTTCTATAACATTAATGTATGAATTTACAAATTTCCTCCATAAAAATTAAGTGAACTTTTCTTTTTAGCAGTAGCAAGAAATGGCATTTGTCCTCACCAAATCAATGACTTTTTGTGTACTGTTAAAATATCCCTCTCCATATTCTTCAGAATATAATCACTATAATTTTTTTCTTTCCTGTCTATCCATTACCTATGAACTGGCATACAAATTGTTAATGCATTCCTTCTGAGATTATTTTCCATCTGCAGTGTGTGTATGTGTGTGTATGGGGGCGGGGAAATCTATCTACTTATCGATTCTATTTATCTAACTTCATTTTGTTTTCACATTAGAATGTCAATTCCAGCAACACTTTTTTATTATAGCTTTTTACTTTCAAAATATATGCATGGACAATTTTTGACATTCACCCTTACAAAAAATAGAACACCACTGTTCCATTTTTTCCCTCTCTTCTCTTCTCCTCACCCAGTCATCAAGTGATCCAGTATATGTTAAACATGTGCAATTCTTCTATACATATTTCAACAAATATCATGCTGAACAAGAAAAATCAGTTGCAAAAGGGGAAAAAATTAGAAAGAAAACAAAATGCAAGCACACAAGAACAAAAAGAGTGAAAATACTATGTTGTGGTCCATATTCAGTCCTCACCGTGCTCTCTTTGGGTGCAGATAGTTTTCTTCATCACAAAATCATTGGAACTGTTTGGAAACACCTCATTGTTGATGAGACACATATCCATCAAAATTAATCATCATATAATCTTGCTGTTACCATATAAAAAGATTTCCTGGTTTTGCTTATTTCACTTAGCACAAGTTTATGTAAGTCTCTCCAGGCTTCTATGAAATCATCCTGCTGATCATTTCTTATAGAACAATAATATTCCATAACTTGTTCAGCTCTTCTTCAATTGATGGGTATCCAATCAATTTCCAGTTTCTTGCCACTACAAAAAGGGCTGCCACAAACATTTTTGCAAATGTGACTAATTTTTTTCCCTTTTTTATGGTCTCTTTAGGATACAAGTCCAGTAGAAACAATGCTGGATCGAAGGGTATGTGCAATATGATAGCCCTTTGGACATAGTTCTAAACTTCACTCCAGAATGGTTGAATCAGTTCAGAACTCCATCAACAATGTAATAGTATCCCAATTTTCCCACATCCCCTCCAAGATTTATCATTATCTTTTCCTACCATTTTAGCCAATCTGAGAAGTGAGCAGTGGTACCTCAGAGTTGTGATAATTTGAATTTCTCTGATCAATAATTGTTTAGAGCATCTTTTCATATGACTAGAAATGGTTTCAATTTCTTCATCTGAAAATCGTTCACATCCTTTGACCTTTTATCAATTGGAGAATGGCTTAATTCTTATAGATTTGAATCAATTCTCTATATATTTTAGAAATGAGGCTTTTATCAGAACCCTTGAATGTAAATTTTTCCCATTGTATTGCTTCCCTTCTAATTTTGTCTGTGTCAGGGTTTTTTGTATAAAAAACTATTTAACTTAATATAACCCAAATTGTCTATTTTTTGTTCAATAATGAGCTCCAGTTTTTTTTCATCACAAATTCCTGACTTCTCCATATATCTGAGAAGTATAACATCCTTAGCTCTTCTGATTTTCTTATAGTATCACTCTTTATGTCTAATTCATGAACCCATTTTGAATTTATCTTGGTTTATAGTATTATTTGTGGGCCAATGTCTAATTTCTGCCATATGGCTTTCCAATTTTCCCAGCAATTTTTTTGTCAAAAAGTGTGTTCTAATCCCAAAAGCTGGGATCTTTGGGTTTGTCAAACACTAGATTACTGTAGTCAATGACTATTTTGTCCTGTGAACCTAACCTATTCCAGGGATTGACTACTATGTTTCTTACACAATACCAAATGGTGTTGATGACTGACGCTTTATAATATAATTTTAGCTCTGGTACAGTTAAGCTACCTTAATTTGCATTTTGTTTCTCATTAATTCCCTTGAAATTCTTGACTTTTTGTTCTTCCAGATAAATTTTGTTATTATTTTTTCTAGTTCTGTGAAGTCATTTTTTGGGAGTTTGATTGGTATGACACTAAATAAGTAAGTTAATTTAGGCAATATTGTCATTTTTATTATATTCGCTTGGCCTACCCATGAGCACTTGATATTTTTCTAAAATTTTAAATCTGACTTTATTTGTGTGGAAAGTGTTTTGTAATTGTGTTCATATAGTTCTTGACTTTGCCTTGGCATGTTGATTCCCAAATATTTTATTTGAAGGTCAGAATTTTTATTAACTTTGGTCTTTTCATGAGAAATGATTGAAAATCCTTTATTTCATTTTAAGTTCATCTTTTCCCCTGAAAAGGTGTGCTCAGTTTTGATCAGTAGTTGATTCTTGGAAGTAGTGCAAGCTACTTTGTCTTATGGAATATAATATTTAAGGTCTCATGGTTATTTAATGTGGAAGCTTTAGGTCTTCAGTAATCCTGATTTCTTGACATTTGAATTGTTTCTTTTTAGCTCCTAATCTTGATATTTCTGGAATTTAACTCCTCTCATTTTTGGAGATTTCATTTGGAAATACTTATTTTGGATGCCCAATATTTCAATTATTTCTTTCTGGCTGCTTGCAATAATTTTTCCTTGATTTGACAATTCTGAAATTTAACTGCTATATTTCTTCGAGTTTTCATTTTGGGGTTTCTTTCAGGAAGCAATCAGTGAATTCTTTTTTTTTTTTTCTGAAAAACAAATTTTTTTTGACCTTTGCAAAAAAACTTTTTTTTTCCCAAGCTTTTCCTTTCCTTCCCCCCACCCCCACCCCTAGATGACAGGTAATCTAATACATGCTAGATAGGATAAATTATATGACAAATACAATACATGTATACATATCTATACAGTTATCTTACTGCACAAGAAACATCAGATCTAGAAAGAGAAGAAGAAAAAAACAACCTAAGAAGGAAAACAGAATGCATGGAAATATTCTCAGTGAATTCTTTAAATAAGTATTTTACCTTCTCATTCAAGGGTATCAGGACATTTTTTCCTCAATGATTTCTTTTTTTTTTCTCAATAATTTCTTGAATGATGCTTTCCAAGCTCTTTGCTTTTTGATCATAGCTTTTAGTCTGTCTAAGAATTCTTACATTTTCTCTTCTGTGTTTCCTGTTTCCCGATTGATGACTTTTACAATGAGGTATTTTACATTTCCTTCTATATTTTCATTACTTTTTTATTTTTTTTGACTGATTCTTCATGTCTCATCAAGTCATTCACTTTAGTTTTCCAATTCTTTTTTTAATGAATAGTTTATTTTTATCTTCTTTTCCATTTGGAAAATTTTACTTTTAAAGAAGTTGTTTTTTTCAGTGGATTTTTTCCCATTTCACCAATTCTTATTTTTGAGGAGTGTTATGTTTTTCAGTCAATTTTTATGCTTTCTTTTCCAAGCTTTTGGCTTTTTCCAAGTTGTGAACTTTTTTCATAAGTCTCCAGAATAGCTCTCATTTATTTTACCATTTTTTCTACGTTTTTTTTTTTACTTAATTTTAAAAATCCTTTTTGAGCTCTTCCAAAATTACCTTTTAAAGCTGAGTCCAATCAATATCCCACTTTGAGGCTTCAATGTAGACATTTTGTCATTACTGTTCTATTCTGGGTTTGTGTCCCGATCTCTGACATTATAGAAGCTTTCCATGGTCAGGGTTTTTTGCTTATTTATTTTGCTCATCTTAAATCTAAGTTCTGCTCCTAGGGTACAGGGTAGAGTGCCCCATGTTTCCTTTGAAGGGAAACATGAGTTTCTTACAAAGTTATTTTCTGGGATTGGAGATTTTATAGGCTTTCCCACTGTGCTGGGTTCGCCTGGCCTAGCCCCATAAGTTGTGCTGGAATAGGGAGGCTCTCAATTTGCCTTCTGTTTTTTGGTTGGAGGTCTCACAGCTGACCTGCTGAGGCTTCTGCTGATGGTCTGGAAAGCTTCCTACTAGATTTCCAGTGCTGGGTAACGTTCCCCTTTTGTCCCAGAAAGACAGATCTTTCATGATGTCCTTCCAAGTACCTTAAGCCAGAAAATTGTTTTACTTTGAATTTCTGCTGGTTCTGTCACACCATAATTCATTTACAGGTTTGATTTAGTGTTATTTTAAAGGGAAACTGGAGAGAGTTAAAGCAAGTTTCTGGCTTTTCTCCACCATCTTGGCTCTGTGTTTCTCCTCCAACTGTTTCTTAATTGAAAAATCTAATAACCACTAAAAATGTTCTTATTTTCTAAATTTTCTTATTTCAGCAAATTATACCACCCTTTATCCAATCACTGTAACCTACAAATATGGTTGTCCCTCACAACTACTTTTCCCTCATCTACCATGTGCGAACACTGATCTCATCTTGTTCATTCTACCTCCTCAGCACCCCAAATCCCTTCCTTTCTTTTCACTTGAACAAGCAACATTAAATGAATCCTCTGTAATATAACAACAATATCTTAAACCCCTGATCTTATGCAAATTGGGCTCATTTTTTTATTAAATGCTATTCAAACCATCTTTGAGACTTGGTTGGTTTAGCATAGTAAAAACTCATTCTTTTGACAGCACATTCTAGTTCCCTAAATTCAAAATAACCATAAGAAAGTGAGGGTATGATCTGATGTTTGACTTGCAGACCACTATGGGAAAGAAATATTGAGGGTCTTTGATCAGTTAAATCAATTCAAAGTATCCCAAATGCATATCATTTTTAATATTCTCTTTCCAATATTGCAAAGTAAAATTTCATTTTCTAAACTGTTCAATGTTCTATGAATGACTCCTATGTTGAAAATAAACTCCTAGAGAACCAATGTGAGTCATGCTTTAACTGGAATATTTTCTTATATCTTTGGTCAACAATTGTTATGGTTTCCTAATTGTTTTTTTTCCTAATTCTACTAGCTCCTCCCTCTAATCTATAACCTTTTATACACTTTGCTTTCTAGTTACTTTTCTGAAAGTACATATATAATTATATCATTTCCTACTGAAGCATCTACAATGACTCACTTGTGTACCTAGAAGAAAATAAAAACTTCAGAATCTGACATTTAATATCCTTCATATCTAACTTCATCTCACTTTCCTCATAGTATTCACACCTTCCTCTTCATGTGTTCTACATTAAAAATAAACTGAATCTAAACTTTTATCAAAATATAGAATTTTCTTTCCTATCTCTGTACTTTTGTATAGGCTATATTACATGTATTATATGCAGTCTATGTCACTTCAGCTTGCCAACTAATTCAATA
>JAJPUD010015738.1:20045-36383 GCA_023553655.1 Myrmecobius fasciatus | reverse complement strand
TTTATCGGATTATTCTTTCTTGTAGATACGATTTCTCCTGCACAAAAAAAAAAAAAAAATGATGTGTGGCAATAACTATACATATATTAGATTTCTCAAGTATTCTAACATAATTACCATGTAGTGGATATCCTGCCATCTAGGGGAGGGATGGGGAGTAGGGGGGAAAATTTTGTAATAGAAAGCTTTGTAAGGGTTAATGTTTAGGAATTACCCATACATATGTTTTGCAAATAAAAAGTATTAATAAAAAAAAACCTTTTAATGTGTCTTACTATGGTCATTTCAAAGTAAAAAGGCTCTTTTAAAACCTCTTGTATTTGAGGGGGAATTTGAAATTTAAAATAATGATGATAATAATAATATAAACTACTTTATAAACATTAATTCAATTTACAATTGAGGAAACTAAAGCAGCCAGAGGTTAAGTAACTTCTATGCAACTAGTCACATAACTAGTAAGTGTGTAATGTTGGATTTTAATTTAAATCTTCAAGACTCCAGGCCCAACACTCTAAGCTACCACCTCACTGTACTACCAGCTGCCTGCCTGGAACAACAAATATATGCTGACCTTACCTATTTAATTTTTGTGTTGTTTTGTTTTCATATAGCCTTCCTCAATTTAGGTGAATATTTATTGACATTATGGAGGAATTTGGTCTTTAATTGTGTAGTCAAGAAAAAGCTCTTGCAATGGAGGGGAAAATAGTGTGAAAGGAGCAATGATTGAACCTCACACATCTAAATAAGTTCAAAAATGAATACCCACACAGTAATAGAAGAATATCTTACTCATCAAAGAAGTAAAAGGGGAATGGAAAAGAGAAAGGGGGGAGGAGGAGATAAAAGAGAAGTCATATTTAAAAAGGCAGTAACCAGAAACAAAAAAAAAGATTAGAGTAACTAAAGAGAAAAAAAAATGAATAGAAGAAAATAGGATGAACATACATAGTATTCATTACTTTGAATATAAATGGAATTAACCCATTCATAAAACAGAAGCAGATATCAGAATTGATTACAAAACAGAATCCAACAATATGTTATTTACAAGAAATACACTTGAGACTTCCAGGAGTAGAGCCAAGATGGCGGAGATCAGACATGAATCTTTGTAGCCCCTTCTAACCTTCCCTCAAACCAGCAGCAGATGAAGCTTCTAGACTGGTTTTGAAGTCAAACAATCCACAAATATCTGGAGTACAACACATTTCTACAAGAAGATACCCTGGAAGAACTTCAAAACAGGTCTGTTTCAATCAGGCAGGGGGGTGGTCTGCTGAACCCAGACTGCAGCACAGGGAGACTGGGGCAGGGAGCTGGAGCAGGAGTGGGAGCATTGTGGCTTCCATGCATATGGGAGTTTTCTGTGGGCCTCTTGGGCTGATCTGTCTTGTTTGTAAACAGGTGATTTGGAAGATCTGCCTTTTGTGGGGGGTAGATTGTGAACCACTGAGCCCCAGAAGAGCACCTAACCTTGCTTCCATAACACAGCACCCTAAAACAATCAGTCAATCAGCGGAACTGCCCAACACAGGAAATCAATCAATCAATCAGCAGAACTGCCCAGCACCTGAAATAACTCAATCAGCAGAACTGCCCCAGGGCAAATTAAAGTGGCTATCCTTCCCTTACCTTGAACAGACCTCAACCCTTAAAAAATGAACAAAAAAAAAAAGCAAAAAAGAACACTCACCCTAGACAGCTTTTAATGGGGAGAGAGAAGAGCAGACCTCAAATCCTGAGGTGCCTAAAGATAAAGCAACTTCAGAAAAAAGCCCCAAAGAAAGACATAAACTGGACCCCATGTCACAAGGCTTTCTTTGAAGATTGCATAAAGGATCTTAAAAGAGAGTTAGAAGAAATATGGGGAAATGAAATGAGATCACTGCAAAAAAATGGAAAAAGAATGAAATAAATAAAAAAAATAATTGATCAATTGCAAAAAAGTTAAAAACAGTAACTGAAGAAAAGAATACACTAAAAATTAGAATGGAAGAAATGGAAATTAATGACTCAACATGACTTCAAGAATAAGTCAAAGAAAAACAAAAAAAAATGAAAAATAGAAGAAAATATGAAATATCTCCTAGGAAAAAAACAACTGACCTGGAAAATAGATCTGGGAGAGACAGTCTAAGGATTATAGGACTTCCTGAAAGCTATGATGAAAAAAGAACCTAGATATCATCTTACAAAAAAAATCATAAAAAAAACTGCCCTGATATTTTAGAATCAGAAGGTAAAATCTTCATTGAAAGAATCCACTGATCACCTCCTGAAAGAAACCCCAAAATTAAATCCCCAAGGAATATAATGGCTAAATTTCAGAACTATCATACTAAGGAAAAGATATTGCAAGCAGCCAGAAAGAGACAATTTAAATACAGAGAAGACACAATTAGGATCACCCAGGACCTAGCAGCTTCCACCTTAAAGAATCAAAGGGCCTGGGATTTGATATTCTGAAAAGCAAAGAAACTAGGATTACAGCCAAGAATGTTATCCAGCTAAAATGAGCATTATTCAGGAAAGAAGATGGACATTCAATGATATAGGTGAATTTCAACTATTTCTAATGAAAAGACCAGAACTGGACAAAAAATTTTATTTCCAAACACAGAATTCAAGAAAAACATAAAAAGGTAAAAAGGAAAAACAAAACTCTTGAGAACTATGGATATACTTAAAGAATGAGGGTATAAATTGATTTTACTATGATAATATGAAAAAGAAATTAGAGGTACAAAAGGGATCACACTTAAAGAAGAGGAAAAAAGAGATAAAATAAGAGAAATTACATCACACAAAGAGCAAAGAAAACATTATAATTGAGGGAAATAAGGGAGGGGGGTGAGCATTGCATTAATTGTATTAATCTTAATCTCATCAGATTTAGCTCTGAGAGAATAATAGACATATTTGGTATCACAAAGAAACTTGTCTCACCTTATAAGGAAAAAGGAGGGAAAGGTGGGAAAGAAAGGGAAAGACTAATAGAAGGGAAAACAGAAGAATTAGAGGAAATGGCAACAACAAGACTATACCACAATCAGTTCTGATGAATATGGTTTTCTTCAACAATGAGGTGATTCAAACAAGTTCCTATTGTTCAGAAATAAAGTCATATACATCCAGAGAGAGGCCTGTGGGAACTGAATGTGAACTACAACATAGCATTTTAATGCTTTCTGTGTATATTTGCTTGCATTTTGTTTTCCTCTTAGGTTGTTTTTTTTCTCCTTCTAGATCTGATTTTTCTTGTGCAGCAAGATAACTGTATAGATAGTTATACACATACTGGATTTATCATATATTTTAATGTATTTAATATGTATTAGATTACTTGCCATTTGAGGAGGGAGGATGAAGGAAGGAAAATTTTAAAACAGAAAATTTTGCAGTCAATATAGAAAAAACCACTCATATGTTCTGTAAATAAAAAGCTTTAATAAAAACAAAAGAAGGAAACACATTTGAATCATAGAGATACACACAAGGTAAAGATAAGGAGCTGGTGTAGAATTCTTCATGCTTCAAATGAAGTAAAAAAGCAGAATTGTGATCTCTGTGTATTTTGTTTTCTTTTTCATTTTTCTTCATTTTTTCTCTAGTTTTTCTTGTGTAGCAAGATAATTGTGGAAGTATGCATAAAGAATTGCACATTTTTAACATACTTGATTATATGCCATCTAGGACTGAGAATGGGAAGTACAGAAGGAAAAAAATGAACAAAAGTTTTGCAAAGGTGAATTTTGAAAATTATCTATACATGTTTTGAAAATAAAAAGCTTTAGCTAAAAAAATGAATTCCACAAAACATTTAAGGAATAATTAATCCCAACCTATATAAACTATTTTGAGGGGAAAAAAATGAGGCAGTCTTACCAAATTCCTTTTGTAATGCAAAATATTTCAATACCTAAACAAGGAGAGCAAAACCAGAAAATAACAATTTTATACAAATCCCCTTACAGAATAAAATTTTCTCCACAAAAATGTGGCCTCATGATGAAAATAGATCTGTGAAAAAACAAATAAGACTTGGAACAGAACAGGGTTCTTCCTGGAACTTCCTGGAACCTGAACTTCTTGGAACACCCCAGAAGACCCAATAAAGTCTCAGGTTTACAAATTGTAAAGTGTTAACAACTCCAGGCTAACTTTCCTAAAACACCAAACTGAGAGTGTTGGGACTAACTGGGCTAGAGATGGCCTTAGCCTAAGCTTCAGGAACTTTAACCTTCCAGACAGCATGGTGAGTTGGGGTTCTGAGTCAGGAAAAATTGAAGGAACCTCAATTGGCAAGGAATGTTAGGCTCAGTTGTCCTGCTGAGATGATGAGTCACTGGGCAAAATAGAACCAGCACAGCTGGTAAGTACAAAAGTATTGGGACAAGGATGCTGCTGGTTGTAGGCACTTTCATGAGGTTTGGGATTTGGGTTTGAGTTTCTAGATCAGAGTGGAGAGATAAAGTGAAACTAGAAATCCTGTCCTTCATACCGGGATTAAAAATACTTATATTAATAATTTTTCATTTAAAAAACTAGCAGGCCAATAGACTTTGCCATCTGCATCCTGAAAAAGAACTATGGATATCTAATATAAATCAACCTATGCTATGTTCACCTCCTTTTTTGTTTTTTTTCCTCTCCCATGATTTCCCCTTTTGCTCTGATTTTTCACCACCATGAATCATAAAGCAATGTGTATTAAAATAAACAAATTTTAAAATAAATATAAAAAATCCATAAGAAGAAAAAAAATTAAAATGTAGCAAAAAAATAAGGCACCCAAACATAAAAAACATTACTATGTGTATAAGGAAGGATGGGGCTCATTCTCAGAAGTCCATCCTCATTGAAGTAAAAAAGCCTCTCCTACCAAAGGAATAATGTTAAATGACCACCTGACTAAAAAGAATTTATAAAAGAACTCAAAACACACTTTAAAAACCAAATGGAAGAAATTGAGAAAAAAACTAAAAGAAAAAAAAGATAAAGGAAGAGTAGGAGGACGAAAAGGAAGACCTTCCAAGAAAAATAATACAATTATGAAAAGCCAACCAACTAGAAAAGGAGATCCAGAGTATTAAAGAAGAAAATAGTTATTTGAAAATAAGAATTTATTAAGGGGAAGCTAGTGAAGCTATAAGAGACCAAGAAGTAAAAGAAAATGTAAAGAATGAAAAAATATATAAAATATGAAACATAAGAAGGAAAAAAATAGATCTGGAAAATAAATCAAAAAGAGAAAACATAAGAATAATTGTACTACCTAAAAGCTGTCACACAAAAATAACCTTTATACAACAATACAATAAATCATCAAATAAAAATTTCCTGAAGTGATAGTACGAGACAAAAGTAGAAATTAAAAAAATAAAATTAAAAAAAATAAATTAATTACCACCTCAGAAATTTAAAGACACAGAAACAAAGAGAAAACTTGGCAATAAGCAAACAAATAAATTAAATATACTGGACCTACAATTAGAATTGTAAATGATTTATCAGCAGCTACAATAGAAGACCATTAATCCTGGAATAGTATATTTCAACAATCTAAATAATTAGATCTACAGACAAAAGTATCATATTCAGCAAAACTACATATAATACTAAACCTGGGGGGGGGGGGAAGTGAATAATCAGTGCTTGCAGATTTTCAGGACTTTGTCTCAATCAACAATTCCCAACCCCAAACCCCACCCCCACACATACATCCATATCATGAAGGGGATAATATCTGCCAAACTATAAAGAAATAAGGAGGAGAAGGAATAGAATAAGGTTGAGTATAGAAGGGTGTGTAGATTTATGGCAGCAAAACAAAGTTTGTAGATTAATAAGGAAGGAATAAAGAGGGAGGTAAAGGATGGGTGGAGAAAATAAAGGAGGGATCCATGAATAAGGGAAGTTTATATAATAGCAAGGCAAATGAAGGAGTAGAAATAAAGTAGAAGAGTTAGCAGAAAAAAATTAAAAAAAAAGAAATACACATAAATACAAGATCAATGAATTGGGCTTACAATTTAAAAAGCTAGAAAAAGAACAAATTAAAAACCCTCAATTAAATATCAACTTGGAAATTCTGAAAATAAAAGAGGAGATTAATAAAATTGAAAATAAAAAACTATTGAATTAATAAATAAAACTGAGTTCATTTTATGAAAAAAAACAACAAAACAGATAAGCCTTTAGTTAATTTCATTAGAAAAACGAAAGAGGAAAATCAAATTGTTAGTCTTAAAAATGATAAGGGAGAACTTTCCGCCAATGAAGAGGAAATTAGAGCAATAATTAGGAGTTACTTTGCCCAACTTTATGCCAAAAAATTTGATAATCTAAATGAAATGAAGGAATATCTACAAAAATACAGACTGCCCAGGTTAACAGAAGAGGAAATAAATTATTTAAATAGCCCCATTTTAGAAAAAGAAATAGAACAAGCTATTAACCAACTCCCTAAGAAAAAATCTCCAGGGCCAGATGAATTTACATGTGAATTCTACCAAACATTTAAAGAACAATTAATTCTAATACTATATAAACTACTTTAAAAAATAAGGAAAGAAGAAGTCCTACCAAATTTCTTTTATTATACAGATATGGTGCTGATAGCTAAACCAGGTAGGGTGAAAACAGAGAAAGAAAACTACAGACCAATTTCCCTAATGAATATTGATGCAAAAATCTTAAATAAGATATTAGCAATAACATTACAGAAAGTCATCCCCAGGATAAAACACTATGACCAATTAGGATTTATACCAAGAATGCAGGGCTGCTTCAATATTAGGAAAACAATTAACATAATTGACTATATTAATAACCAAATTAACAAAAAACATATGATAATCTCAATAGATGCAGAAAAAGCATTTGATAAAATCCAACACCCATTCCTATTAAAAACACTAGAGACTATAGGAATAAATGGGCTTTTCCTTAAAATGATCAGTAGCATCTATTTCAAACTATCAGCAAACATCATATGTAATAGGGACAAACTAGACCCATTCCCAATAAGATCAGGAGTGAAACAAGGCTGCCCACTGTCACTGTTACCATTTAATATTGTATTAGAAATGTTAACTTTGGCAGTAAGAGAAGAAAAAGAAATTAAGGGAATTAGAGTAGGTAATGAGGAAACCAAATTATCACTCTTTGAAGATGATATGATAGTATACTTAGAGAATCCTAGAGACTCAACTAAAAAACTGCTGAAACAATTCATAACTTTAGCAAAGTTGAAGGATACAAAATAAATCCACATAAATCATCAGCGTTTTCATATATTACCAACAAAGTTCAGCAGCAAGAGATAAAAAAAGAAATTCCATTCAAAGTAACTGTCGATAGTACAAAATATTTGGGAATCTATCTGCCAAGGAATAGTCATGAACTATTTGAACTAAACTACAAAACACTCTCCACACAAATAAAGTCAGACCTACTCAGTTGGAAAAAAATCAAGAATTCATGGGTAGGCTGAGCGAATATAATAAAAATGACAGTACTACCCAAACTAATTTACTTATTTACTGTCATACCAATCAAACTCCTAAGAAGTTATTTTACAGATCAAGAAAAAATAGTAGCAAAGTTCATTTGGAAGAAGAAAAGGTCAAGAATTTCAAAGGAATTAATAAAAAAAATAAGGTTGATGAGGGTGGCCTTGCAGTGCCAGATCTAAAACTGTATTATAAAGCAGTGGTCATCAAATTATATAAAATTATATAAAAATAAAATCTGATAATTAGTTACAGTTTTGATTTAAAGATGAAAATGAAGAGGTACTCTTTATATTTCAACACAGAAACAAGCACATTTCTGGACAGTCTCCCACATACTACACTGCCATTTAAAGCACCATTACAATTATAAAAGTTTTTATAGCTACAACAGTTACCACCAAGTTTACACTATGGCTAGAAAAAAGTGACAGGATTCTGATTTTCTTCAGTGAAACTAACATGGGATTCCCCTCTCCTCACAACCCTCAAGCCCAACACTCAAAAAAAAGGTTTTTTTGGGGGGTTTGTTGGGGTTTTTGAGGGGGAGGGAAGGAATCCTTAACAAAAAACTTTATTCACAGTTGTAGTGGTCTATTTCCCTGCCTGTCACCCCAACCCAGGGGCAGAGGGGTTGAATATAAAAAGGGCCCAAATGAATAGTGTTCTGAAGTCCAATCAAAATAGATGTTCCATAGCTTCTATGTACACAAGAATTATACAGGGATTTCATCTGCATCAACTAATTCTGTGAACAAAGACAATTCAAAAAGAATTTCTCTAGATCAAAAAATTTGAAGAAAAATTGATGTATGCTTTTTTAAGTTATAAGATGCTATTTAAATTTTAAAATAACTCCAGGTATTATTTAGGTCATACAAGATGTTGGTCAGTAACTTAGTAACAGCACTCATCTATGTGGTATACATAAAATTTACTCTGGCACTAGTTTCTTTCCAAATTTTAAGGGAGATCTTTTTTGAAAGAAAAAAATAAGGACTTTCTTCAATATTAAAATTTGAAGTATCTTTATGGTAACATACTTGGTGTGGATTATGGTGTGGATTATATCTAGCAAACTAGACATAAATGGAATAGTGGCCAGATAAGGATAAGTTGAGGTAGTAAACCTTCAAAGGCCTTGTCTAATCCACAAGATTCCTGATCTAAAGAATTCTCTCCTACGTATAATCAAGTTAGATCTGGAGATCTTTATTCTTACCAATGTCTTCCATTACTTGTAACAGAAGGATGAGTAAAAATATGAGACTGTCCTTTATATATTCAGTTAATGTTCCCTCAACAAAGCAAATGCACAGGCCTGAAGAACTAACAGAATAAGCTCAAACAATTTGGTACTGGCTAAGAAATAGAGTAGTCGATCAGTGGAATAAAATAGGATCACAGGACAAACCAGGAAATAACTATAGCAGTTTAGTGTTTGATAAACCCAAAGACCCCAGCTTCTAGGATAAGTACTCACTATTTGACGAAAACTGCTTGGAAAATTCCAAACTACTATGGAAAAAATTAGGGCTTGGCCCACACCTAACACCACATACCAAGATAAGATCTAAATGGGTTCATGATTTAGACATAAAAAGTGATATTATAAGCAAATTAGAAGGACATAGGATAGTTTACCTCTCAGACCTGTGGAGAAGGAATGAATTTCTGTCCAAAGAAGAACTGAAACTCTTAATTGAACACCAGAGAGATAATTTTGATTATATTAAGTTAAAAAGGTTTTGTACAAACAAAACTAATGCAGACAAGATTAGGAGGGAAGCATCAAATTGGGAAATCATCTTTACATTTAATGGTTCAGATAAAGGCTTCGTTTCTAAAATATATAGAGAATTGTCTCATATTTATAAGAATTCAAGCTACTTTCCAATGGATAAACAATAAAAGCATATGAACAATTTTCAGATGATGAAATTAAAACTATTTCTAATCATATGAAAAGGTGCTCCAAATCACTATTGATCAGAGAAATGCAAATTAAGACAACTCTGAGATACCACTATACACCTGTCAGATTGGCCAGGATGACAGGAAAATATAATGATGAATGCTGGAGGGGATGTGGGAAAACTGGGACACTGATACATTGTTGGTGGAACTGTGAATGAATCCAACCATTCTGGAGAACAATTTGGAACTATGCTCAAAAAGTTATCAAACTGTGCATACCCTTTGACCCAGCAGTGTTTCTACTGGGCCTATATCCCAAAGAGATCTTAAAAGAGGGAACAGGACCCATATGTGCAAGAATATTTGTGGCAACCCTTTGTGTAGTAGCAAGAAACTGGAAACTGAATGGATGTCCATCTATTGGAGAATGGCTGAATAAATTATGGTATATGAATGTCATGGAATATTATTATTCTGTAAGAAATGACAAAGATGATTTCAGAGAGGCCTGGAAAGGCTTGCATGAACTGATGCTAAGTGAAATCAGCAGAACCAGGAGATTATTGTACACGGCAACAATAAGACTATACGATGATCAATTCTGAAGGACATGGTTCTCTTCATTAATGAGATGTTTCAAACCAGTTCCAATTATTCAGTTACGAAGAAAGCTACATATACCCAGGGAGAGGCCTATGGGATCTGAGTCTGAACCACAACGTAGCATTTCCATACTTTCTATTGATGTTTGCTTGCATTATGTTTTCCTTATCAGTTTTTTTTCCTGTACAGCAAGATAACTATATAAATATATATATATATACACATATTGGATCTGTCTAATATTTTAACATAATTAAAATGTATTAGACTTCCTGCCATCTGGGAGAGAGAGTGGGGGTAGGAAGGAAAAATTTGTAACAGAAAGTTTTGCAAAGGTCAATGTTGAATAATTACCTATGCATATGTTTTGCAAATAAAAAGCTATTATTAAATATATATATATTGTTTTGGATGCATGTTTATATATGTGTAAATGTATATATATGTACATATATATATAATATGAATGTTTGTGTGTTCTTGTAGATGAATGTATTGCATACATAGATATATATATTTTATATATAGTTATATATGAACATAATATAATAACATCTACTTATAATGTAATATAGTAATATACATAACATTATAACAACTTATATGTATATGTAATTATATATATAAACATAAAATAATAAAAATGTATATGTACATATAACTATGCTTAACTATAATTTTCTGGAGAAGGTTGGGAGGATGAAAGGGGAAAAAAAATAAAGTAAAAACTGCACAGCTGATAACTAAATTGTAATCTACCAAGAAGCAAATATGGATAGCCATGAATATAATATTATTAATTTTATTATTACATATGCTTTCTTGAAATGGAAATTTACTGTTACATATTTAGAATCTTCTCTGATGTTCTACTGAGCACTTAATAATAATCCTTAATTTTTTTTCTTTTTCTGTTTTTCTTTTTCTATTTTTCCTTATTTTGTATGTACTTTTAAACAAAAAATATTTTTAAACTGGAGCAGCTAGGTGGCACAGTGGATAGAGCACCAGCCCTGAAGTCAGGAGGACCTGAGTTCAAATCTGGTCTCAGACACTTAACATTCTTTAGTTGTGTGACCCTGGGCAAATCACTTAACCCCAATTGCCTCAGCAAAAAGCAAAAAAAAAAAAAAAAAAATTAACTAATGATGAAAAATGCATAGGTAAAATTAAGCAAAATATGAGCAAGGAAATTATTGTAATATAATATAAAGATTATACATTGTGATAAAGTGGGATTTATACAAGGAATATGGGCTGGATCAACTATTAGAATAATTTATCATATAAATAACAAAAATTATATGGTTATATCAATGGATGCAAAAATCCCCAAAAATCCTTGGGGAAAATACAACTCTAATTTCTATTAAAAACATGAGAAAACTTAAGAATCAATAGAACTTTTATAAATGATACATTTGGGGGCAGCTAGGTGTCACAGTGGATCAAGTATCAGCCCTGAAGTCAGGAGGACCTGAGTTCAAATCTGGTCTCAGTCACTTAACATTCCCTAGCTGTGTGACCCTGGGCAAGTCACTTAACCTCAATTGCCTTAGCAAAAAGCAAAAAAAAAAAAAAAAAGATGCTTTTGTTGTTATTGCTATTCAATTGATTCCTATGTGACTGGATCATTGTTATCCCCATATAGAATGATATCTATATAAAACCAAAAACAAGCCTTATTTGTAATGAGGTAAATTTGAAGTCTTTATAATAAAATCAGTAATGAGCAAGGATGTCTATTATCACCACTGTTGTTCAATATATTATTAGAAATACTAATTTTGGCAATAAGAAGAAAAAGGAATGAAAAGAATAAAAATAGATAATGAAGAAACAAAGATCTCATTTTACAGATAGTATGATTTACTTGAAGAAACCTAGAGAATAAACTAAAAAACTATTTGACACTATTTTAACAACTTTAACAAAATTTAAAGTATAAGATTAACTCATATAAATTATTAATATTTCTATATATTACCAACGAAACCCAGCCAGAAGAGATAGAAAGAAAAAAAATGACATTTAAAATAATAGCCATTATAAAACACTTGCTAGTTTACCTACCAAGATAAACTTAGGGATTATATAACAATATTACAAAATAATTTTCATTCTAATATAGATATAAGCAATTGAAGATTTATTGGTTCCTTCTGGATATGTCAGTGAAAAATGACAATTCTACTGATTTAATTTACATATTCAGTGTCATAAAAATGAAACTTTGGGGAAAAAAATTCTATAGTGCCAGAAAAAAATAATGGAATTCATCAGGAAAAACAAATATCAAGTTTTCAAGAGAATCAATGAGAAAAAATGATGTTAAGGAATGTATCCTAGCATTACCAGATATAAAACTTCATTACAAAGTAGTTGGTTGTGGCTAAAATGACAGGAAAAGATAAAGATGAATGTTGGAGGGGATATGGGAAGACTGGGACATTGTTGCATTGTTGGTGGAGCTGTGAACAGATCCAACCATTCTGGAGAGCAATTTGGAGCTATGCTCAAAAAATTATCACACTGTGCATACCCTTTGACCCAGCAGTGTTTCTATTGGGCTTATATCCCAAAGAAATCATAAAAGAAGGAAAGGGCCCTACATGTGCAAGAATGTTTGTGGCAGCTCTTTTTGTAGTGGCTAGAAACTGGAAACTGAAAGGATGCCCATCAATTGGAGAGTGGCTGAATAAATTATGGTATATGAATGTTATGGAATACTATTGCTCTGTAAGAAACGACCAGCAGGACGATTTCAGAGAGGCCTGGAGAGACTTGCACGAACTGATGCTGAGTGAAATGAGCAGAACCAGGAGATCATTATACACGGCAACAACATTACATGATGATCAATTCTGATGGACATGGCTCTCTGCAACAATGAAATGCTTCAAACCAGTTCCAATTGTTCAGTGAAGAGAGCCATATACACCCAGAGAGAGGGATGTGAAATGTGGACCACAACATAACATTTTCATGTTCTCTATTGAGGTTTGCTTGCATTGTATTTCCTTTATCGGATTATTCTTTCTTGTAGATATGATTTCTCCTGCACAAAAAATGATGCAATAACTATACATATATTCGATTTCTTAAGTATTCTAACATAATTATCATGTAGTGGATATCCTGCCATCTAGGGGAGGGGTGGGGAGTAGAGGGGAAAAATTTGTAACAGAAAGCTTTGTAAGGGTTAATGTTTAGGAATTACCCATACATATGTTTTGCAAATAAAAAGTATTAATAAAAAAACAAAACAAAACAAAACAAACAAAAAAAACAAATAGTTGGTTAATTGATTGGTTGTTATCCTTCATTTTTAAAGAAGACCAATATGACATCACCGTGTTAGAGTCAAGTTAGTGTGTCTGATTGCTTGATCAGACCAATATGACCTTGGAATACTCTGCCATAGGCCAGACACAAATAATCCATATGAATATTACGGGTATCCTATTCACTTTCTTCATCTCGTGTTTTTTTTCTGAGCTAAAAGGGACTTTAGAAATCATGCCATAATCTCACCATTTTACTTATGGAAGAACTGAGATCAGAGAGTTGAATGCATTGCCCAAGGTTATATTTACAGTGAATAGAATCTATACTGGAAGTTGACTTTAATGTTTCTTAGTTCAATGTCCTATAAATGTACTATAAAGTCTGTTTTCTGATGACATAAAGGCAAGAGAAGGGAAGGAATTTCTTTCTTTTTCCTCTTCATCTAGTGTTATACTGAATACATTAGGCAAAAATAATATCATGTAATTTTCTAACTTTTGTGAGGGAAAGAGGAGAAAATAAGCTGATCCTGTGATGTTCAAATTCAATGAACATTAAAAATTGAGCATTAGCTTGTGTGTTGTGCACATACAAATATTTTCAAAAATTATTTGATATGCCAAATTATACATATGTGGCATCCTAGGAACATAATCCAATTTATTTATATAATTACCTCAAATCACATCAAATTGTATTTAATAAAATATTGACTGTCAAAGGAGCTAAGTCCAAATGAGGAAGAGCAGGAGGAGAAGCAAGAGGAATTGTAAGAAGAGGAGGATCAGAAGGAAGAGGAAAAAGAAAAGGAAGAGAATCAAGAGGATTAGGTAAAGAAGGAAAAGAAATATCTGGTTTTCATATAATCCAGACTTGAAGAGACCTTGTACATTTGTTATTGTACTCCTTTCATTTATTTTATGGCTGAAGAATCTGAGACTGAAGAAAGTTAAATGAATTGCTCAATGTCTCATAGCTAGTAAGCTGCAGAACTTGGTTTTAAACCCAGACCCTGTCTGATTCCAAATCCATTAAACTTTCCTTTACAGCCAGTTGCCACTTTCAAAAATCATATCCATTTCACTTCACTTCAATTTTATACATATTTACCAGGTTTCCACTACACATTAAGGTACCACACTGTTTTGGCAATACCCAATGAAAGTTTCTTTCAATGCTTGAGAATCACCTTCTCCATGAGACCTTTCTTAATTGCCTCTAGCTTCCATATCATTCCCCTACTCAATTATAGTATAATTGCACTATTATTTTGTAAGTATGTTGTATGGATATATACATTTATTTCATCTTTTCAAATTAAATGCCACCTTCTTAAGACTAGGGATTGTTTCATTTTTTAATCTTTTCCTCAGTACCTAATACTTAATAAGTTCTAATACATAGTACTTATATGTGTATTGGTTAAATTATTAGATACGCATAACTAGACACACATTGATTAAATAGAGTTCTAAGCTAGAGAAATCACAGTGTTAAAAAATGTCATCTCAAGATACCTGGAATTGAGGTGAATACTAAAGTTTTTGGAGAAAAACCCACAGATATTACTTTTCAAAATGGTGAGAGATTATAAATAATAATTGATTTAAATGAACTACTCTTCCTTTTCTAAATATTATTTAATGTAAAGAGAATCTACATAGGGAACAAGAATATTGTTTAAAGTATAAAAAGGAATAGTCAGGCTTTAAAAAATCATATTTTCACAAATGATATCTTCATAATCATATAGATGACTCAAATGAAAAAGGAAGACAAGATCCTACTGTGTTTCCTGTTTGTTGACTGTAAAGAAGCATTTGATATTGTAGAACAAAACACTGTTTATAAGGCTCTCTTCCAAAAAGGTATCTTTCATGTGTAAGTCAAAATTATTCAATCTTATTGAAAAGTTGAAACAACAGAAAATTTTATTCAGAAACAATCATTAATATTGAGAGAGTAATATATATATAAGTGTATGCTTACCAATTCTATTGACTGATATAATGGGTGATATCCAATAAAGTCCAGATGGAGGGATTCCTTTCAACTGGTGAAGTCCTCTTGATTCTCCTGTTTGTGGATAATATAATGCTTAATGCATCAACTCCCAGAATATTAAAGACCCTCCAAAATTACATTGTTAATATAGCAAAAATCTTCAGTATTCTCATATTAGAAAAAGTAAATGAGGAATATACTTGTCCAATTTGAGATATTGAACTGAGCATTCAATAATCCCAACAGTCCTGTATTTATATCACAAACAGATGACATAAACCATAAAGTACACAGAATTGAATGGAAAAGAAAAAGTATGCTGAAATGACTTGAGAAATTGAGCAGTATTTTTATTTCTTTTAAGTTTGAAGCTTTGTATTTTCAAAATATATGCATAGATTGCAACATTCACCCTTGCAAAACCTTTTGTTCCAAATTTTTCTCCCTCCTTTCCCCCCACTTCTTCCCCAGATGGCAAGTAATACAATAAATGTCAAATATGTGCACATCTTCTATTCATATTTCCACAATTATGCTGCACAAAAAATGGATCAAAAAAGAAGAAAAAAATGAAAAAGTAAACAAAATCAAAACAACAACAAAAAGGTGACAATACTATGTTGTGATCCAGTCAGTTCACATAGTCCTCTCTCTGGATGTAGATAGCTCTTTCTATCACAAGACCATTGAAACTGGCCTGAATCATCTTGCTTTTGCAAAGAGTCACGTCCATCAGAACTGATGATTACATAATCTTTTTGTGACTGTGTACAATGTTCTCTTGCTCCTATTCACTTCGCTTAAGACTCTCCAGATCTCTCTGAAATCATCCTGCTGATCATTTCTTATAGAACAATAATATTTCATAATATTCAAATACCATAACTTATTCAGTCATTCTCAAACTGTTGGGCTCAGTTTCCAGTTCCTTGACACTACAAAAAGGGCTGCTACATTTTTGCACATGTGGGTCCTTTTCCTTTTTTTATGATCTTTTTGGGATACA
>JAJPUD010015738.1:4023-14408 GCA_023553655.1 Myrmecobius fasciatus | reverse complement strand
GGGGGAAAAATTTGTAACGGAAAGCTATGTAAGGGTTATTGTTGAAGAATTACCCACACATATGTTATGCAAATAAAATAAAAATTAAAAAAAAAAAAGAAAAGGGAGGTTGGACAAATGCTACAGGCAAAGATACATTCATATTTCAGCAAGACGTTTCACAAAATCTTTCATGATTTTCTGTTGAGCATGATAGATATAGATTGATATAGTTAAATGGATTCAGAAGTGGTTGACTGACCAGGCCAGAGATTAAGAATCTCTGACAGCCTGGAGGGAAGATGCCTAGTGGAGTGCCTTAGGGCTCTGTCTTTGGCCCAGTAAGTTCAACATTTTATCAGTGTCACAGATAAAGGCATAGATGTCATGCTCTTCAAGTTTTTGGATGGCACAAAGCTAAGAAGGATAGCTAAAACATTGCATAACAGAATCAGGATGCAAAAATTGCCCAATGACTAGAATGGTGATGCAAAAATACTTATACTTAAAGTTAAATCAAATTTTTGAGGATATATACACACTTGTGCACATGTAAACAAATGTATACACATATGTGCACCACAAACACGCAGGCTCACAAACACATATATAATCTGTATGTCTATTTATCTGTCTCTATCTATCTCCTCCAAAAATCAAATGCCCTAGGAGTTCATTATCTAAAATGAATGTCTTACAACTAAATAATGTTCCATTTAAAAGAGACAAGGGTTGAGGAACAAGTAGTAGATTCAAAGCTTAATGTTATCAATAATGTGAACAAAAAGCCAAAAAAGCTAATATAGTATTAGGTAGGATTAGAAGAATGGAGAAAAAAAGGGAAAGGAATAAACATAAAGTGTTTCTCATATATCAAGCATTGTGCTAAACACTCATAAATCTTATCACATTTGATTCTTACAACTTGAGGAGGTATCTGTTTTTATGATTCCCATCTTACAGTTGAGGAAATTGAGGGAGAAGTTATACAGCTAGGGTCACATAGCTAGTAGAAGGCCAAAGCCAAATTTGAACTTTGTTCTTCCTGACTCCAGGCTCAGAACTCTTTCCACTAAACCACCTTGATGCCTGTAAGTGAAGTTTTGTGTCCAGAAAAAGAAAGGTTATACTTCTGATCTACTCTGTTCTAGCCATACCATATCTGAAGTGTTTTATTCTATTTGGGGTGCAAAAGTTCAGAAATGATATTGAGAAAATGGAGTAAATACATTTCCAGATATGCACCTGTGTGCGTGCATGTGTGCGTGTGTGTGTGCGTGCATGCATGTGTGCGTGTGTTTGTGTGTGTGTGTGTTGTTAGGGGTTGGATGAACTGCAGGGTAATAGAATTCAACATATATTAAAAAATAACCTAAGAGTTTGCTTTGTTTTGTTTTTAAAAGTTTGTTTTCTTGTGGTAGGAATTTAGGAATATTTTATTCTGGAGAAATTTAATTATATAGTGTCCAAGCATTTGAAGGACTGCCATATGGAAGAGGGGCAAGACATTTTCATTTTTTTTTCATTTTTATACTTTTCATATCTGTAACAAAAAAGGCAAGCTTATTTATTGGAGCATTATAGGACAATTACTAATTTCTACTACTGACTGGAAATCTTAGTTTAAAATGATATTCAATTACCTAATAAGTTAATATCATTAAATGAAAATCTATTATCCTATACATTTGAAATAATAGAATCACAGATTTAGAACTTTAAGGGACTAGGCAGGCCATAAACATGGTTAATATAACCTATCTCACAAGTCATCTATTTTTTTTCCTAGAAAAGAGAAGCTTCTGGTGGACTATTATCAATCCAAAGTGTCTTTGAGCAATTCATCTGTATTGAGTTGATGTAGGAGTCTCTAGTAACTTCAAAAACTTTTCAGAATTCAGAGAATTCTATCTTTCTTTCCTTGATTAATGCCATTTGGTCATTTTAGTTCAATTCAGTCAACATTTATTAATTTCTTTCAGGTATTGACAATATCACCCAAAAGAAAAATAAAAAAATACTTCCTGCCTTCAGAGTTCTTCTATTTCACTATGGGAAGGAACCAGACCTTAACTCTCAACTTTGCTCTTTTCTAGATAATATTAGGATTAATTATATTTGTATCTAGGATAGAGTCTAGCATAGTGTTCAGTAGTTGTTCAGGAAATAAATGATTTTTTATATGTTTTTGACTAATTGTATTTGTTCTGTTCATTTGTTCTGTACTGTGTAATGTAATGTGTTATTTTCTACTTTAATATTGTTGTTCATATATAATTTTTTCTCAAACTAAATTACAAACTGCTAGAAGGCAGGAACCACATCCTTTATTACATTGTTTGTTAAATATAGTTTTTAATGCAATGGTTTGAACTTTGTGAGTGATGGATATTGAATAACTGCAATAGTAAATAAGTAAATGAAAATCTAATGGTCCTATTCCTAAATCTTTTTGCTCAGATCTTGTTTATCCCAAGTAGCTAAGTTAAAGTTATTCTTAGTTCTTAGGATCTTTTCTAAAAATCTTAGCCAAACACAAGCATCACAAAGTTTCTCCTAATTCAAAGTACCTTACTATACTGTATATCTTTCGCCATCCTCTTCTATCCTCAATTTGTTCATTAATTAGAATATGTTGGCATTTGTTTGAGTTCTATAATTGATGCCAATTTAGCAAGGAGTTTAATGTGACTTTGTCCACCTTCTTCAATAGTCCTCATGGTACCAGAAACATTTCAAAAGAAATAGCAAAGAAATCTCCTGATTTCATTGGCAGAAGAGTTGAAACCACTATTATTTCTATTTCAAATGAACATATTATATCACCAGTGTGGTAAAAGTTAATGTAATATGTAAGTCAAGTTATCTACTGGAGAAAGTTAGAGCCCACATCATCAGGGATCGACAACAATTACAACTAATGCTAAGCTATACCCAAAATGTAACAGGAATACACAATATAAAGATATGTCCATTCAAAAGTAAAGTTTCCATCTATAACTCAAGATTACTGCTATCTAGGCATGTATAAAAAAATGCAATTATGATACTCAAAGCTATTACATATAGTTTTTCCACAAAAATAATAGCAAAGAGTTAAATAGCATTTGAAGGATTATAAAGGTTTTCATATCCAGTATATCATTTGTTCCTCATGATAACCCTCTAAGGTAATTTCTAGAGTTTAAAAAAGCTTGATTAAGATGTTTAAGACATTTATAATAATACTTATATGAACACTAAATGCATAAAGTTATTTTACTTTGAGATTATGCTAATTTTGCAAGATTCAGAATAATTAATATTTAAACTATGTTTCCTGGCTATTTTCATTTCTATTTTTTTGTTTTTATGAACTATTTCTGCTCCTGGTCGATTTCAGGTTTTATTGAGTGTGTAAAGAAGAAAGTACATTTCAGAAGAAAGAAACATAATATCTGAAGGGCTCAAGCAGAGTGGAGTGAATGATCCCGAAAGAAAGTAGAATAATTCCAGGGATGACTTGAAGTTGAAAGATGACAATAATACAGGGGCCAGAGACAAAAGCTTTGAGTCTTGCATTGGCAGCTAAATGGCACAGAGAGAGCTGAGAGAAAACCAAAAAGCAAAAGAAAGCTTAGGGATCAGATATTAAAGACAAGAAGGTAAGTCAGGGGAGGAAATAAAGACCCAAAAAATCATTTTGTCTCAGTCAGTTGAGAGTTTCTATCAGAGCAGCAGGGGGAGCTGTGGTATTGCAGTTTCTAGTTAAAGTTCTAAGGCCAAATTCTCAATTTATGGTTCTAGCACAAAGAATATGTTGGTGATTCTCAGTTTTCTAAACAAACACCTAAATTACACAAGCTAGAACTAGCACTAATGATCTGCATCACCTTCTAATGAAGCAGACTGTAGGATCAATGTATCCTTTTATTTTCTCAACCCTACAAGATAACCTGCAATGGTTACAGTAATTATAATCACAGGTCTATAATTTCAGTCTAAAGCTTAAATATTTTTGAATTTTTTAAAGGATGTAGTTTTTTTTTTGGTTGAAGAAAATGGTAGGAGGAGGACAGAAGAAAACTGAGAGATGCCTACCAGCAAGAGGAAGGAATATTTCTACCAAGGACTACATGCTGCTAATATAACATTCCCCCCACCCCAATATTGTTCAGCTTTATCAGTTAGCAATGATGAGATTGGAATCTATCAAAAGAAATATGTATACAAATATGAATCCTGCTTTTAAAAACCTCTCCTATTTCCCTTTCTTTCTTCAATCATTAACTGAAAATACCTTTATTTCTTTGAACCCATTAGAGTCTCTTCCATTTATTTTAATATAATTTTTATTTTTTTTTCCTTAGCATGTATTTTCTTGATGAACATAGGAGTCAAAACTTGGGGAAAAGTGAATTACATGACTCCTGGTTACTGCTCTACAGATCTGGTGACAGACTTTGGGCAACAAAGCCTCTATGTATCTTCCAAATAACATCTAATTAACTTCACACAATAGTGGAACAGATAGTTGGATCAGGATTTTTCTAAAATGAGACAAGGACCAGAGATTATGAATGTATAAAGGCTTCCCCTTAACTTAGTTGTTTGCCATGAAATAGATCTGTACTTTGTGTGTGGCAAGAGTTACTTTCCATTAAAATTAGTTCAACTATTAATATATCTAAAAAATATAGAATTAAGATACATAATATTCCATTATCCACACAGATGGTTTTGCTTCACTATTTCTTATACCTACCATGCTTGATTTCTTTCTTATAGAATGCAGTTTCTTTCAAAGTTCAGCTCAAGTGTCATCTCCTTTATGAAGTCTATCTTATGATCTCTGTTCCTTGTGACTTGTTCTTCTAAACTTATTTTGAATGTGATCCCATATATATGTTATTTTTTCACATTCAATCATCTGTTATTTTCTCTGCTACTCACACAATCTAGGATTGAATAGATCATAGCAATTCAAGCTGATAGATATTTAGTAATCATTTATTCCAACTCTCTCACCTTAAATGTAAGGAAAATGGTTAAAACAATTTTTCCAAGGTCACACAAGTATATAATAAGTAGTTGAAGTGGGATTTTAACCCTAGTCTTCTAATTCTAAATTTGTTAGAGACAAAGAGCCTGTTAAACATTACCAAACCCCTGCCCCCAAAAAAGAATGCATACCAGCAAGAGCTCTGTTAAACATCACCAAACCCCTGCCCCCAAAAAGTGCATACCAGGAAGCAGGATACGATCAATTACCTCAAGAAAGTGTCAAGCAGGCATCCTGCTTCAAGAGGTCACACATACACAAAGATAATCACCACATTCCTCCCCTTACTCAATTTCCTGACAAATGGTCTACAGATGTTACATCCTTTGTTATATGAAAGTTTGCTTTGCTACACAACGTATATAAACCCTGTACTTTGCCTCAATAAACGAGCTATTCTGCCCCTATACAGAGTGGTCTCCATTCTTTCCTTTCAAAGCCCATCCCCAGGTTGAAGCCTCCCCAGCCTTCGGCTCACAGGCTGATGTGAGATTTCAGGCACCCTTAGTTCGAGACCCGCGGGACGGGTCATAAATTTAATGATTTTTCTACTGTTTCAGGTTCTTTATTCTTTTATTTTAGAACCAAGACCAATATGAATAACTTTCTTTATAATTCTATTTGAGATGACTTATGAAGATATCAACACAGTGCTGAACTCCATCACAGCCTGGGTCATATTACAAAGGAGAGCGCAAAAATTTCCCTTAGAACTCAATTAAAACACAAGGCTTTCTCTTTTACTGCATGGTGGTGGTCATGGTTAAATCTTGGATTGACCCTTTGAAGAAGCTTAGAATGAGCAATTTCATCCTTCTTACATTGAAAAGGTTATCAAATAATACTGTAGAAACAAATTATATAAGATTTTAACATGTCAGATTTTGACTTTTTTGAAAGAATAAGCTTTATGTAATTTCTCATGTAATATAAGCTAATCTATTCATTTTTAGTCAATAAACTAATGAAATATTTATTATATGCCACCTACATGCCTATCATTGTTCTAAATGTTGGGTATACAAGTATATAAAATCCCTGACTTTTTTTTTTTTTCTGGAATACAGTGAGCATCAGGTTATCTCTAATTTTGATGTCAGAGATATCCCATTCCTTCTCTATTTGTCTTCTCTTTTAATTTAACCAGATGTGACTATTTGTAGAATTAGACTGAATAGCATTCATATAAGCCTTTTTGAAAGAAAGTATTAGACTAAAACTGGGGGGGGGGGGGGAGAAGGGAAGAACAAAAAAAGGGAATCAAGATAAAATTTCTGTGTCATTATGTGTTACTTTCCCATGTAAAGGGTTTTGAACTTGTTCAGCCTAAATAATTTAAATCCTGGCAAACCATTCCCTTCTCCTCCTAACTCCTGAAGAGAGAATTCTTGAAGTACCTACTGTATTGTTCAGCATTCTGAGTTATTATCAAGGTTTGGGGGGAAATTGAGCTCACACTAACCTATAATTTTGAATATTGATCAAGGAATTCTGGACTAAGTTTTAAAAGATTCTTTAAATGGGTTACACTTATTTTCCCAGATAAGTTCAGAAACTTTCCCCTTCAATTCTAAAATTATTCAAACCATGGCAACTAGAACCTGTAATTAAATAATGTTATTTGTAAGACACATTAAGATAAACACCCTAGAAGGAGATGAAAACTACTGGTCAGTTCTGTTGCTGAGCTTTCCCCTTTTCCTAGGATTAAATGAATTCTTCATTTGCTATTATAAACTAAATATTTCCTTTGAGTCCAATTAGGATTGCTGAAAGAAAAAGCGAATCAAGGCTCCGTTCAGCATGCATCAATGTAATGGAAAATCAGGTCTTTTATTCTAGCCTTAATAACTGCAGCTTGATTAGAGGCAAAGAAAAGACTATGAAGGGAGAGAGAAAAAGGAAGAAGGCCTGCCAAATTAGTTCTATAAGAATTCTCAACCTGTCTGCTCTCTGGCTCACTATTCAAATGCTAATTGAGCCTTTTGGTAAACAGAATGGGTAATCATGAAAGACAAAAACAGACATAGAAAACAAATGAAATATCATACCTTATCCAAACCAGCATGGCATTTTTCTGATAAGCTTTGGAAGTCTTACAATTTTAAGTCCTCCCATCTTATTTTTCCCCTGGAAGGATTATAATTAATATAATAAAATAAATATTGCATAATCAAATAATAAATAATAAAGACTGGTTTCATTTTGACAATGAAACCAGTCATGTTATAATTAGATAAGAGGATTTATATTCACAGTTATAAACATGAAAGAAGACCATAAGACCGGATAAAGGCAAGTTTTTAATTCTTAAAAATTAATTACATGGCATTATTCTTATCAGTACACAGAATGCATTAATTATACAATTAATAATAAGATGAAAGGGATTTTTTTTTGCAATTGTAATTCACATGGGGGCATTTGGTTTTATACCTAGAATTGTCCTTCAGGCACTTCTCTAATCTTCTTAGCATGCAAAGTCAAGACCCTAAACCAGTTAGTAGAAATATTGAATGGAGTGGATCTTTATGTTGGTGCTTAGCCACATTTCAGGAAGGTTGTGTATTTCCATGTAATTGGGATCCAAGGTGTAATAGGTTTAATTTAGAGGTCTTTTTTTAAAGAACAGCAAAAAGGGGCATTGTCAGCAACATGTAATAGCCAGTAAGTAGCAATAGCAGCTCTTTCACAATAGACTTCCTTAAGGATAGAAAAGTGATTATCTCACTGCAACAGTCATTTCCATGAGTGGCACTATCATCAGTATGGCAAAGGAAATACTTTTCACATATTAGCACTTCAACCTTGAAAATATTTAAAAGCTACAAGTAGCTTGTGTAGAAGACTTAATATGGAAGAATAAGACAACTAACTTTCAGAAACTCTAAGTTGAGCTACCAGTCAAAGTCAATATAACAAACCCCAAAGAACCGTCTTACTCTCTAGTTATACCATTGTTTTATTTATTTGCTTTTTCAAATGATCCTTTAAATAAATTGAGCAACAATTGGGAATTGAAGTTTGATTTTGTTCTACAGTTTATTGGTATGGTAGTACATCTAACAGAGAATTCTCTAGCTTGACAAAGACCACAGAAATCACCATGACCAACTTCTGCCTGAAATATGAATCGTTTCTACATTATACCTGACACATGCTCATTTAGCTCCTGTTTTAACATCTCCACTGAAAGAGAACTCAAAGGGAGCCCATTACAATTTTCCCATCTCTGTTAGAAAGTTCATTATTCTAACTCTGAATCTGTCTTCTCGGAACTTCTAACTCCTTTGTCTTGAATCTGTCTTCTGGAACTAAGAAAAATCCATACATTCTCTTTTCCTTATGATATATTTTAAACAATTGAAAATGATGTATGTCTTGCTTAGTAAGTTGTCTTTTTCCCAGGTTAAATACTCTTACCTTCGTCATCATTTAATATCAAATGTTGAGGGATCTCAGAGGTCAAACACTATATATGGACCATACCTGAATAGGAATCCCTATTTATAACACCCTGATTAAGTGCCTACTCGGTTTCCAATCTGAGGAGCTCCAGGGAAAGAGAACCCCGTTCTTTCTAAAGCAGCCTATTCCACTTATATCATAGTTCTAATGTTAGGAAATCTCTTCTTACATTTAGCCACAGTTTTCCTCTCTGCAACTCCCATTCATTCATCTTTGTCCTGGGCTTGATCCTCTAGGGACTCAGGAGAACAAGTATAATCTTTTAATTTTTTTTTTCAAACTTTCACAAGATAAGTCTTCAATTACTTAAATTTATATAAACTAAAAATCTTTAGTTCAGTCTTCATGTAACATGATTTCTAATTTACTTGCCATTCTATATACCTTAAGTTACTCCTATGATGCGACACAAATAGTTGAGCACAATTATCTAGATATAATCTTACCTCAACAGAGTACTTTCACTTCCTAGTTTCCTATAAATACCAGTTAAAATCAGTTTCTACAATAATCTTCCCTAATCTCTCTTAAATGTGCTTTCTCTCTTCTAATTATTTCCTATTTTTCTTTTATATAGTTTGCTTTGTATATATTTTTTCACATATTGTTTAATCCATTAGATTGTAAGGCCCTTGAGAACAAGGAGTCTTTTCTCTCTCATTGAATCTCACCTGCTTACCATAATACTTGACACAAAGTAGACATTTAATAAATGTTTATTGATTGAACAATTGGTTCTAGATGCTGCAGTACTAACAGAAACAGGATTCAGATTGGCTGTGTTTATAAGTCATTTCACACTACTGGGTAGGTTATATTTAACTAAAATTTCCATGTTATTTTTCCCATTTCTAGCTTCACTCCTTTGCTATCCCACTTTTTTTTCCCGAGGCAATTGAGGTTAAGTGACTTGCCCAGGGTCACACAGCTAGGGGATATTAAGTATCTGAGACCAAATTTGAACTCAGGTCCTCCTGACTTCAGGGCTGGTGCTCTATCCACTGCACCACCTAGCTGCCCTGCTATCCCACATTTTTGGCAATTAAAAAATAGTCTACTATTTTATAAAGGTATCTACCTGTATGACTTTAGGCAGTAATTCCTTTTTGTTATGCTAATCAATTTAATACTCCCTTCTTGCCACCTTAAAATATGTCAGAAAAAAATAACCTGTTATGGATGTTTTTTGTAAATAATTCACCATTGATTATGCTATAATCTTTGAATACAACACAAATATGAATATGAACAGCAACATGATGCTAGTCTCTATCTCCTTTTCCTTTCTTTCCCCTTTTTCTATTCTGCCTATTGCTGTTGGCTGTAGTTGTTCTCCTTTGTACATATACAAGGTTAATGATGAGGCACCTTGAAAAAGTAGTGTTTATTTAGCTTCAGGTCACATTTTAAAATGCTGTTCTAAGAATGCCACTCTCATTTTCTCTGAAACAAAACCAATCTGTAAGCTCAACTTGCATTCTATATTAACACCTCACACACACTTTTTTTTGTCATCCTGTCCTGGTTGAAAAATTATATGTGGGGCTGGAGTTGGCAAATACCATGTTCAATTTTAGAGGTTCAAGCTTTTAAAATCACATTTCTGAGAGACTCATTATCAAACCATTGTCCTCCAAGATCTTGTCCTTCCTAAGATTCCTGAACCATTGATTAATAGAGTTAAAGTATTATATTTAGCAGCAGTTTCCCTAGGAGTAATTTTTAAATGTAGACATTATCTCTGTTACTTTCATGTTGGTTTGTGTAATTCCATAAACAAGGGCTCCAGTTGCTCAAATTGTTTATTAAAACTTTAACCTAAATATCAAAACCATAAGTACCTCCTAACTAAACAAATTTTGTGTATATATATATATATATATGTATATGTATATAT
>JAJPUD010015737.1:15468-35979 GCA_023553655.1 Myrmecobius fasciatus | reverse complement strand
ATGGCTTTTTTCACTGCAAGATTATTGAAGTTGATCTGAATCATATCATTGTTGGAAAGAGCCATGTCCATCAGAATGAAACCTTGTATAGACTTGTTGTTTTCATGTACAATGATCAGATTCTGTTCATTTCACTTAGTATCAGTTCATTTAAGTCTCCACAGGCCTCTCTAAAATCATCCTTGCTGATCATTTCTTGTAAAATGATAATATTCCATAAAATTCATATACTATAACTTATTCAACCAATCCCTAATGGATGGGCAACCACTGAGTTTTCAGTTTCTTATTATAAAAAGGGCTGCCACAAACATTTTTGTGTATGTGGGTCCTTTTCCCTCCCTTAAGATTTATTTAGGATATAAACCAACTAGAAACACTACTGGATCAAATAGTATGCACAGTTTGATAACTTTTTGAGCATATTTCCAAATTGCTCCCCAGAATGTCTGGATCCATTCACAGTTCAACCAACAATGTATCAGTGTCCCAGTTTTCCCACATCCCCTCCAACAGTTATCATTATCATTTCCTGTCATCTTAGCCAATCTAAGAGGTATGTAGTGGTATCTCAGAATTGTCTTAATTTGCATTTATATTATCCACAGTGATTTAGAGCACCTTTTCATATGACTAGAAATGGTTTTAATTTCTTCATATGAAAATTGTCTGTTCATATCCTTTGACTACTTATCAATTGGATCATGGCTTCAGTTCTTATAAATTTGAGTCAATTCTCTATATATTTTAGAAACGAGGCCTTTATAAGAGCCTTAAATATAAAAATGTTTTCCCAATTGATTGCTTTCCTTCTAAACTTGTCTGCATTAGTTTTGTTGGTACAAAAACTTTTTAACTTAATATAATCAAAATTGTATATTTGGTATTCAGTAATGAGTTCCACTTCTTCTCTGGTCACAAATTCCTTACTTCTCCACAGTTCTGAGAGGTAAACTATCCTATGTTCTTCTAATTTGCTTATAATATCTTCTTTATTTCTAAATCATTGATACATTTCAACTGAATCTTGGTATATTAGGTTAGGTGTGGGGTCAATGCCTAATTTATGCCATACTAACTTCCAATTTTTGTCAGTTAGTGAGTTCTTCTCCCAAATGCTGGGGTGTTTGTGTTTGCCAAACCCTAGATTGCTATAATTATTGACTATTTTGTCCTTTGAACCTAATCTATTCCACTGATCCCCTACTCTCTTTCTTAGCCAGTACCAAATGGTTTTGATGACCACAGCTCTTTATTATAGTTTAAGTCTGGCACAGCTAGGCCACTTTCAATGGCATTTTTTTTCATTAATTACCTCGAAATTCTTGACCTTCTTTTCTTCCAGATGAACTATGCCATTATTTTTTTCTAGACCTGTAAAATAATTTTCTTGGGAGTTTGATTGTTATAGCATGAAATATATATTATCAATTTAGATAGTATTGTCAATTTTATTATATTTGGGGGGGGCTACCCAGGAATATTTGATATTTTTCTAATTGCTTAGATATGACTTTATTTGTGTAGAAAGTGTTTTGTAGTTGTGTTCATATTGTTACTGAGTTTCCCTTGGCAAGTAGACTTTCAAATACTTTATATTATCAAGATATTTTAAATGGATTTTTTCTTTGTATTTCTTGCTGCTGGACTTTGTTGGTAATATGTAAAATTGTTGATGATTTCTGTGAATTTATTTTGTATCCTGCAACTTTGCTAAAGTTTTAGATTGTTTCTGGTAGTTTATTAGGTTATTCTCTAGGGTTCTCTAAGTATAACATCATATCATCTGCAAAGAGTGATGATTTGGTTTCCTCATTAACTACTTTAATTCATTTAAATTTTTTTTTGCTAAGGCAATTGGGGATAAGTGACTTGCCCAGGGTCATACAGCTAGGAAGTGTTAAGTGTCTGAAATCAAATTTGAACTCAGGACCTCCTGATTTCAGGGCTGGTGCTCTATCTACTGTGCACCTAGCTGCCCCTCCTTTAATTCTTTAGTCTCTTTTCTTTCTCTTATTGCCAAAGATAACATTTCTAATACAATATTGAATAGTAATGGTAATAGTGGGCAAACTTTTTTCATCCCTGATCTTACTAGAAATAGTTCTAGTTTGTGCCCATCATATATGATGCTTACTGATGGTTTTAAATAGATGCTACTAAATATTTTATACTCTATAGTGTTTTCAATAGGAATGGATATTATATTTAATTAAATGCCTTTTTGCATATATTGAGATAATCATATGTTTTTGATAATGTAATTGATATAGTCAATTATGCTAATAGTTTTCCTAATATTGAACCAGCTCTGCATTCCTGGTGTAAGTCCTACTTCATCATGGTGTATTATACTGGTGATGATTTTCTGTAATCTCTTTGCCAATATTTTATGTAAGATTTTTCTATCAATATGCATTAGGGAATCTATAATTTGCTTTCTCTTTTTTCATTCTACCTGGTTTAGGTTTCAGTACCATGTCTATGTCATGAAAGAAATTTTTTAGGTGTCCTTCATTCCCTATTTTTTCTTTCTTTTTTCATTCCCCATATTTTCAAATAGTTTATATAGTTTTGGAGATAATTGTTCTTTAAATATTTTGTAAAATTCACATGTAATTCCATCTGCTCTTGGGGACTTTTTTCTTAGGGAGTTGATTAATAACTTGTTCTATTCTTTTTATAAAATGGGACTTTTATATAATTTATTTCCTCTTCTGTTAACTTGAGCAATCTATATTTTGTAGATATTCCTCCATTTCACTTAGATTATCAAATTTATTCACATATATTTGGGTAATATGGTGCTCTGATATGGTGATCTAATTTCCTCTTCATTGGTGGAAAGTTATCCAATTTCATTTTTAAGGCAAACAATTTGATTTTCTTCTTTTCTTTTTCTAATCAAATTAACTAAAGGTTTATATATTTTGTTCATTTTTTTTCATAAAACAAACTCAGCTTTATTTATTAATTCAAAAGTTTTCTTACTTTCAGGTTTTAATCTCCCGTTTTATTTTCAGAATTTCAATTTTGGTATTTAATTGAGGTTTTTTAAATTTTTTTCTTTTTCTAGCTTTTTTAGTTGCAAGCCAAATTGATGCATTTTCTTTTTCTCTATTTTATACAAGTAAGCATCTGGAGATATAGAATTTATCCTTATAACTGCTCTGACTGAATTCCACAAATTCTGGTATATTGTCTCAGTATTGTCATTTTGCTTAGATGAATTTATTGATTGCATCTATGATTTGTTGTTTCACCCACTTTATTTATGATTAGATTATTTAGTTTCCAATTAATTTTTGGTGCATTTTCCCTGGCCTTTTATTGAATATACGTCTTATTGCATCAGGATCTGAAAAAAAAATTCATTTATTATTTCTGCCTTTCTCCATTTGATTTTGAGGTCTTTATGACCTAATATATGTCAATTTTTGAATAGCTTTCGTAATTTGCTAAGAAAAAAGTATACTCCTTTCTACCTCCATTCAATTTTCTCCAAAAATATATTATACCTAACATTTCTAAAATTCTGTTTACCTTCTTAACTTCTTGCTTATTTATTTATTTAGCTCTGAGAGAGCAAGATTGAGATCCCACTAGTATGGTTTTGCTGTCTATTTCTTTGTGCAGTTCTTTTAACATTTCCTCTAGGAATTTTGATGCTACACTACTTGGTGCATGTATGTTTAGTACTGATATTGTTTTATTATTTATATCACTCTTTAGTAAAATATAATTTCCTTCCTTATCTTTTTTAATTAGATCTATCTTTGCTTTTACTTGATCTGAGATCAGGATTGCTACCCTTGCCTTTTTTGTTCACCTGAAGCACAATAGATTCTGCTCCAGCCCTTTACCTTCACTCTGTATATATTGCTATGCTTTGGATGTGTTTCTTGTAAACAACATATTTTTGGATTCTGGCTTTTAATCCAGTCTACTATCTACTTCTCTTTTATGGGAGAGTTCATACCATTCACATTCACAGTTAAAATAACTAGTTCTGTATTTCCTGTTACCTTATTTACCTCAAGGTATGCTTATCTCTTTCTTTCCCCCCTTCCCTCCTCCCCAGTATTTTTCTTCTGACCACGACATGCCTCAGATAGCCTTCTCCTTTTAGAGCCCCTCCCCTTTTCTTATACCTTTTATCTAATATTTCTGTTTTCCCTTCTATTATTCTCTCCCTTACCATTATGCTTTTTTTTTCTCCCACTTCCCTATAAGGTGACACAAGTTTCTCTGTGAAATCAAATATATCTGATATTCTCTCTTTGAGCCAAATCTGATGAGAGTAAGATTTATCATAATGTTCACTCCTCCCTTCTTTTCTTCATTTATAATGGATATTCTTTGCCTGTTCATGAAATACAAGTTCTCTCTTTTTACCCCCATTTTCCTCTTTTTCCAGTGCATTTCCCTTTCTACCTATTGTTACTTTTTCATATTATAAATAATAAAATCAAATTACACCCATGCTCTCTATGTATATCCACAAAAGAAATATAGATCTCAAAAGTTCTTTCCTTTTTACCTTTTTTATGCTTCTCTTCAATTCTGTGTTTGGTGATCAATTTTTTTTGTTTATCTCAGGTCTCTTCATCAGAAATAGATGCACTTTATCTGTATCAATTGAATGTCCATCTTCTTCCCTGAAAGATACTGTTCATTTTAGCCAAATAGCTTATTCTTGGCTGCAATACAAGTTGCTTTGTCTTTTGGAATAACAGATTCCAGACCCTTTGATCTTATAATGTGGGAACTTCGAAGGTCCTGTTCAATCCTGATTGTGACTCCTCAGTATTTGAATTTTCTTTTTAATTGGATGCTTGCATCATCTTTTTTCCTTGATCTGATAGTTCTGAAATTTAGCCACAATATTCCTTGGAGTTTTTAATTTGGGGTCTCCTTCAGGGGGTGTTTGATAAATTTGTTCAATGGGTATTTCACCTTCTGATTCTAGGACATGAGGGCATTTTTCTTTTATGATTTTTCTGAATGATAATGTTTAAGTTATTTTTTTATTATGTCTTTCAATAAATTTAACTATCCTTAGATTGTCTTTCCATGATCTATTTTCCAGTTTAGTTGTTTTGCCTATGAGGTTTTTCATATTTTCTTCTATTTTTTTATTTTGTTTTATTGATTCTTGCAGTCTTATTGAGTCATTCACTTCCATTTGTTTAATTCTATTTTTTTTCTTATTATATTTTTTAGCTCCTTTTACATTTGGCCAATTGAATTGTTTTGTTCATTGCTTTTTCCCATTTCACAAATTCTGTTTTTCAACAGAATTTATTTAGTAAGGAGTTATATGCTTTCCCCCCATTTCATCAAATCTACTTTGGAGGGACTTATATGCTTTTTTCCATTTCATCAAATCTGTTTTGTAGGGAGGTATGTGCTTTTCCCATTTCATCAAATGTATTTTTAAGGAGTTTTCTTCAGATAATTTCTGTTTTTTTTTTTCCTTTTTCATATCCTCTTAAAAAGATCTTATTTTTTTTCCTATTTTTCTTCTCTCTTTTAAGATCATTTCTGCAATCTTCCAAGAAGGCTTTGTGAAATGGGGACCAGCTCATATCTTCTTTTGTGGCTTCATCTGGAGTTGATTTGCCTTTGAGAACCTCAGGGTTTGAGGTCTGTTCTCTCTCTCATAAAAGTTGTGTATGGTCAGATTTCTTTGTACTTTTTTCTCATTTTTAAGGGTTAAGATCTACTCTTAAGGCAAAGGAGCAACAGCTGCTTTAGTTTAGTTGTTTCTGACTGACTTCCAGTGCTAGGGTAATCATGGTCCAGTGCCAAGTTTTTCCAGGTCTCAGAGGCTTAAAATTTGTCTTTTGCATTGACTTTTGGATGTCTTGCAAAAAATCTAATCAACCACCCACTTGCAACCTGGGCAGAGTAGTTAAGAGCCTCACAGAAGTTTCCCTGGTCTGTGGACATTGCAACACTGGCTTCCTGCCCCAGCTCCTTGTTTCAGACTCCCTGCACTACAGTCTGGGTTCAGCATACTGTGCCCCTGCCCATTTGAATTACAACTCTTCTGAAGTTCTTCCCAGGAATCTTATTCTATAAATGTGTTGTATTGTAAATGTTTTTGGGTTCTTTCACTTCAAAACCATTTAGAGGCTTAATTCTGCTGTTGGTTTGAGAGAAATGTCAGAGGAGGTCACAGAAAATCATGTCTACTCTTCACCATCTTGGCTCCACCTACCAAGGTATTCCTGATGATGTTACGATAACCAATTTCAATACTAGCTCAACTAATAAGATCAAACAGATAACATGGAGAATAACGTCAGGTAACTTTTTTTATTCATTGGTAATATATCTGAACTTCAACTTTGATGAAATCTATTACTTGGTTCTGTGATATATTGAGACAAAAGCCAAAAAAAAAAAATACTGTAAAGTCCTCAGTGATATAAAAATGCAATGCAAAATAGTAACCATATTCAAAAATGATTTATTTAACCACCCATCAGTTATCAGGGAAATCATACCAGAAATTAGTCTTTAGTTTATATGAATGCCACAGCATTAGTGACAAGCAAGAATTAATCTTATTTTCCCCAAAACTAATGGGTTCAATATAAATTATTACAACTATACTGAGCCCAATGTTTTTAAGATCTCACTGTGTGGCCTTAAAGGAATCAGAGCAATCACCCTCAACATCTTCCCCCCCATCTTTCTCCAACAATAGATGCAACAAAAAAGATAACACTATTAAATGGACTTTCCTTGTAACATGTTGAAATTAGTGATTGAGGTAAGTGATTCATAGTGAAAACTTTCTCCTCTCCAACTCCTAGAAGATTAAAATGGCCTTGATATACAAAGTCTATTGTTATGTGTAAAAAAGTATTGGAATTGCTAGGGTACATTTTTGTTTAAATAGTATCTTTGAAATGCTATTGAAAAGTAGGGGGACAGATTTGTATATTTTCATGTTATGGCAATAGATGTTTTGAAATATAGGAATGGTGAAGTCAAAAGAATAACAATTGATGTAACTGAATTCAAACTCAGATTGTACCTTTGTCACTTATTATCTGTGAGAATCTTTCAAATCAATGGAACTCTCCCAGCCTATGTTTGCTGTTTAAAATGAGGATAGGCAAAATGCCTTCTATGCTTCTTTTCTAGCTTGAAATCTATGATCTTAGAAATCCCTTGTGTAAAAAAGAACTTTCTATATCTGTAAATGTCTTGTTTGTATTTTAAATAGATTTAGACCTAGGATTTAAGACAAACATACATATTTTTGTTTGTTTTCATTCTGTTTTTCCATCTACTGATCTTATTTTTAAAATACCCTTTTTGTGATTCTTTGTCCTGAGTTGGGACTCCTGCCATGAACATAGCCTTTTATAGTTTAATAAATTTCATCATAATGTAAGAAACTTTCCCTTTATTTTATGAATATTTTATTTACTGAAAAGGTTAGAATATGGAAATTTATAAGGGAAATCTAGATAACAGTAACTGTAGAAGGATAAAAAAATTTGAGAAAAAACGAGAGAAGAGGTCTTCAAGGCAAAAGTAGTAACTGAAGGCAAACTTATATGGCATTTTTCTAGCAGCTCTTTATAGATGCCTTTTGCTAGGATGTTAGAGTTCATATTCAGGAAACTGAATCAAAGAACTTTTTGGTGAAAGTGAATCAAACATATATTACTACATGATATATGAAAGCCATGTAGATTTGTTTTTTTTTTCTTTTTTTTTTTTTACCTAAAATGGAGATCACCTTCCCTACTACACATAAGAAAGTTATGATTTGTGGCAACAGAGATATAAAAAGACAAACTTGAAAAAAGACACAATTGCAGAATTAGAACCTGAGGTATCAAAAACTAGAAAACCAAAAGCAAAGAAACTTATGGTGCTGAAAAGACAGAAGGATCCAAGAAGAAAATATAATAGTTGCTTGATGATGAACTTAGCAGAAACCAGTTAAATTGAAATAGAGTTCATCTGATGATAGGGAACTGATATGACTGGAGGAAATATCTTGCTGTTTAAAAAACTATATTAGAAAAAATAAAATTCCTATATACTTGAAAAAGGTGTCTGAGCTTGTCTATCTTGCTCTTTAGCACCACCTACAGCTTGGGAAATGTTTAACCTTGGGAAAGGTTTGACTGTGCTGTTCTTCTCTGCCTTCTACGTCTCAAGAGGGAGCAAGCCATCAAAGCCCAGACTAAGCAAATTTCAGGCTTCGGAGAACTACTTTTTCATTGAAAGAGCATAATATTGTGTCAGTGTCTAACCAAGGGAAGAGGCATGGAAAACAAATCCCAGGCTTAAGGCTACCATTTGTCCAAAAGGCTTAATATTGCTTTGGGGGCCAAGAAGAATACAAAAATAGAGAAGTAGAGATGAGGAATGGTTTTACCTAATAAGTGATGAGAGATACAAATTGTTCTTTAAAAACATCAATAGCAATAAGGCCTGTAGTGCATTTGTGAATTACTCTGAACATATGATTTTTCCTACTTGTGTGCCTCACTTAGTTTTCTATTCATGCCTACATATACATATATGCTAACTATGCAATGGTGCAAGAGTATGATTCAGATTTATGAGTGTATTATTATTATTATTGCTTTTATACATTTTATAAAAATACACAGCTCATCATTCAGTAGTCATGATGTTATCTTGGACAATCTATTTAAATAAGAAACAAATGGACACCATGGGAACTATAACTATAACAAATCCTTCCCCACTCTGACCCTTTCAGATTACCTCTAGCTTGAGAGTAAATTGGAAAATTATAGATACCTTTTCGGGGGAACTATCATTCCTGACAGATTGGGTGACAATGGGATAAATGAGCTGTCTGTGTGTATGCATGTGTAGGTGTGCATAACACATACATAGAGACTGAAATAGAGATAGACCGAGACAGATGACAGAGATATAGAGAGACAGAGAGAAATATTAGGGAATGACGTATTCTGACTCTACATTTATTGTCTTATTATTTGAGGCTTTTATGGATTTCCCTGTCTTGGAACATAGAATGAAATAAAGAGGAACATAGGAAAAATTTGAAGGATTGAATTTCTCCTAAAATGAGGGTGGTGCTAAAGAGCAAGGAAGATAAAGACAGTATTTTGAGGGGCAGCTGGGTGGTGCAGTGGATAAAGCACCAGGCTTGGATTCAAGAAAATCTGAGTTCAAATTGTGTCTTTGACAGTTTATTAGCTATGTGACCCTTGGTAAGCCACTTAAACCCTATTTACTTCAGTAATTCAACTGTAAAACCAGGAAACATTGGAAAAGGAAATGGCAACACATTCCAATATCTTTGCCAAGAAAACCTCATGGATAAGGAGATGGGGTCATGAAGCATTAGATATTTCTGACATTCATGACCATGAATAACTGTGTGAGGTAGGTTCTGCAGGTGTTATTAGCCTATTTTCACAGATATGGACATTAAAACTAAAAGAGTTTAAGTGACTCATCTAAGGTCAAAGTACTAAAGCCAGAGCCAGGACTTATTTTAATTGCCTTTTGATAGATATTGATTAAGCACCTATTGTACATAATGCATTAGCTTTGTGTTCTAGAAATTACAAATATTAAATAAGTTATGCTCTACATCTACATGTAGCTTGCAGTGTTTTTGACTCCTAGACCAGAGATCTTTGTACATTTTTTTCCTGGTGACAGTAAATATGCTGCTTAATATGTTGGTAAATATATCCTTTAACCCAGAGAAACAAAGATCTAATGTTTTTCCTTTGTCTCTTGGGGCATTCTTATTGGCTCAATGGTCTTGCCTCATTTTACAAAGAGTAATTAAATTGCATTCAAGACCAGAATGCATGCTTGATTAGAACTTGGCCTTTTTACTTTTTCTCTAACTCAAGAATCGACAATTTTACTGATGAGTTATTTTTGCTTTACTTCAGATTTTATTGCCACCAGGGGTATTATTTAGAAATTCAGTACTTCAGTTAATTTAAATATATTGCTGAATAAGAGGAAAATTGTCTTGAAACAATGGATGAAAAACCAGTGTGCAGTATCAATTTTAGAGGTTTACTCAGATCTAGATTTAGTTACACAATGAGAGAAATCCTAAGTTTGAGCTACTGAATGTATTCATGCTCATTATGTTTGCTCAGATATGCCTGGGACAAAGTTTATTCTCTTTATAATCAAGACAGGTGATATGGAAATTAATGTCACTTTTACCAAGATTTTAGTGACCTAAGCCATGCATCCTAAAACCTCTATTTTAATATAACCCAGAGGTGCTATTATGTTAACTAATCTGAGTTGATTGTCACCCTTAAGTTATATCTACATTTCAAAGGGCATGTTTATCTGAGACCACCATCATGAGAGGTGGTATAAAAGAAATTGCAATTTGCTTATCTTTTTACTAATAATGTGCTTCCCTTATTTTTAAAAGGATTTAATTATGCAGAAAGTATTTCAAACCTTTTTAATCATCACAAGATCTTACAGGTCAAGATTTCTTAAACTTTTTCTACTTGTGAACCCTTTTCACCCAAGAAATGTTTATATGACTGCAGATATAGGGATATATATATATATATACATATATAAATATATATATATATATATAATATGTATGCAAATTGAACATTTGCTGATAATAAATCATAATTTTGTGACCCCCACACTCAATTATGAGTATCCAAATGGGGTCTTAAAAAGTGTAAGAAGGTAGGTTTTAGGTGAATTTTCTAGGTCAAGAAGTGATAATTTTGCTTGCCTTTTTCAAATAAAATTTTATTGAGTCATTGACTAAATTTTTTTAGCTGATTTTTTCCCCACTAATGAAGAATCTAGTGGAAAGAATCCATAGCAATTATAGAGGCAGATTGTCTGGTCTTTTTAAAATGTCTATAGCAATTTCAATTTCTTTCAAATTTTCCTTTTGTCCACAGAGTCAATTTCAAAGAGTGATATGTATTGGTCTCAAGTCCAAAGAGATTTTTTGGAAATGCTCATAAAAGACTTTAAGAGGCAAATAAGAAAAGTAGAAGAAAACTGAGAAAAGAAGTGAGACATATGCAAGAGAGGGTCAACAACTTGGAGAATGAGGGAAATTTCTTAAAAAATACACTTGGCCAAATGCAAAAAAAAAAATCAACTGAAGTAAACAATACCTTCAAAAGTAGAATTAACCAAATATAAAAAGATATACAAAAGCTAACTGAAAAAAAAACACATTAAAAACTATAACTGAGCAAATGGAAGATAATGACTCTTTGAGACATCAAGAATAAATAAGGCAAACTAAAAAGAATGAGAAAATGAAAGAAAATGCAAAAACAAGCCAACATGCAAAATAGATGCAGGAGAAACAATTTAAAAATTATTTATCTACATGAACTTCACGACCAATAAAAGAGAATGGATAGCATTCTTCAATAGTTGATGAATGAGAAAAAAGAGTTAATGAAGGATAATTCTCCCAATCTTCTACAAGTAGAAGAGGAAATAATCATTGAAAGAATTTATCAATCACCTTCAGAAGGAGATCCCACAAGGAAAACCACCAAGAACATTTTTACAAAACTCCAAAAGTATAATGTTAGGCTAAAAATATAGTAAGCTACCAGATAAAAACAATTCAAACATCAAGGAACAACAGTCATGATTAATCAGGAACTGGCAGCTTCTACAATTAAGTTTCAGAAATCTTAGAATACCATATTCTGGAAGACAAAGTATCTGAACTTACAACCAAGAATTAACTATCCAGCATGATTAAGCATCTTCTTTTAGGGGAGGCAATGGATCTTCAGTGAAGTGAGAGAATTTCAATCATTTCCATTGGGGGGGGGACAAAACAGGAATATACAGAAAATTTGATTGTCAAACATAGGACTCAAGAGAAGTATAACAAGGTGAACAGGGGGAAATGTATAGTATTTAAAGGTTAAACTGTTTACATTCTAGGATGGGAAAACGACACCTGTAACTTTTGAGAATTGTATCTGTTACTGGGGCAGATATAGGGAGACATCACAAGGACAGAGAGTATGGTTGTGAATTGATTTCGATGTGATAATATTAAAGAAAAAAACATTGTTTGGATAAAGTCTGTCCTGGGAGAAGAGGAAAGGGGAGTTATAATGGAACAAATTAGATCACATGAAGAGACACAAAAGACCTATTAAAATGAACGTAAAGAATGGAGGGGGATGAGTATTGTCTGAAGTTTGATCTCATCACTTTTGACTCAAAGAGGGAATAATTACTTAATCATTCATTTGGGTATAGAAATTTATTTAAATCTAGAAAGAAGTAGGATGAGAAAAAGTAAAGAAAAGAGAGAGTCTGGCTAGCAGTAAGGGCAGAAAAAAACAAGAGAAGGAAGAAGGGGTGATAGAAATCAAGGTACTGGGTGGGGTGGGTAAAAAAAAAACAGCCCTATTATAGAGAGGATGGAAAGAGAGAACAGAAGTATATACAAGGGAGAAAATAGGACGGAGGGAAATGTAGACCTGATAATCATAACTGTGAAGGGAATAGGATAAACTTCCCATAAAATGAATGCAAATAGCTGAGTGGATTAAACAATAGAATCCTACAATATATTGTTTACAAGAAACATATTTGAAATACATATAGAGTAAAGGTAAAAGACTGAATCAGAATTTAACTAAAGTTAAAAAAAAACAGGGATACAATTCTGGTCTCATATAAAGCAAAAAAAATAGATCTAATTAAAAGAGATAAGGAAAGAATGATAAAGGTACCATAAACACTGAAGTCATAACAATATTAAATGTGTATGTACCAAGTGGTAGAGTGTGCAAATTCCTTGAGATCATATTAAGCTGTTACAGGAAGAAAAAGATAGCACAGCTTTATTGATTATAGACCTCAAACTTCCTACCTCAGAATAAAAAAAAATCTAAACACAAAATAAACAAGAAAGAAACTAGAAAGATTAAAATGATCGTATATTAGGTATGATAGACCTTTGGAGAAAATTAAATAAAGACAGAAGAGAATACAGATTTTTCCCAGCAGTAAATAGTCCCTACAAAATAATTGACCATGTATTCTGACATAAAAATTAACAATTAAATGCAGAAGCTCAGAAATAGTAAATGCTTCCTTTTCAGACTACAATGCTATAAAAATTACATTCAATAAAGTGACAGGAAAAGGTAGACTAAAAATCAATTGGAAAGTAAACAATGTAATTATAAAAATAAGTAATTCAAACAACATATCACAGAAATAATCAATAATTTAAAGTAACATAATGACAATAATGAGACAACATACCACGACCTATAGGATGCAATCAAAGCAGTTTTGAGGGACATTTTGTTATCTCTGAATTCTTATATGAATAAAATAGATAAAGAAGAGATTAATGAATTACGCATTTAACTAAAAAAGCTAAAGAAAAATAATAGATTAAAACCCTTCAATTAAATACCAAATGAGAAATTCTGAAACACAAAGTATAGATTAATCAAATAAAAATTTAAGTAAACTATTGAATTAATTAATAAAACCAACAGTTGGTTTTGTAAAAAAAGAAAAACAAAAATAAAAACAAAAACACCAAGCAAATAGTTAAACTTTAGTTAGTTTGATTAGAAAAAGGAAAGGAAAAAAAAAACAAATAACCAATATCAAAAATGCAAAAGATGAACATTTCCCCAATGCAAAAGAAATTAAAGCAATAATTAGGAACTACTTTGCCCAGCTGTATGCCAGCACATCTGACAATCTAAACTTAATGGATGAATATTTTAAAATATATAAATTGCTCAGATTTATAGAAGAGGAAATAAATTGGTTAGTCTCATTTTAGAAAAAGAAATTGAATAAGATACCAATTTACTTCTAAAGAACAAATTTCACTATCCAGAAGGATTCATAAATGAATTCCACCATACCTTTGAAGAACAATTAATTCCAATACTACCTAAATTATTTGGAAAAAATAGGTAAAAAAGGAGTCCTTAAATTTATAATAATTCAAGCCATTCTCCAATTGATACATGGTCAAAAGATATGAACAGATAATTTTTGGGTGAAGAAGTTGAAACTGTTTGTAGTCATATGAAGAGGTGCTCCAAATCACTATTTATCAGAGAAATGCAAATTAAGACAACTTTGAGATACCACTACATGCCTCTCAGATTGGCTAAGATGACAGGATAAGATAATGACGAATGTTAGAGGAGATGTGGGAAACTGGGACACTGAAACATTATTTGTGGAACTGTGCATAGATCCAAGCATTCTGGAGAGCAATTTGGAACTATGTTCAAAAAGTTATCAAATGAAGGGTTGCATATCCTTTGACCCAGCAGTTTTTCTACTGGGCTTATATCCCAAAGCAATCTTAAAGGAGGGAAAGGGAACCACATGTGTAAAAATGTTTGTCACGGCCCTTTCTGTAGTGGGAAGAAACTGGAAACTGAATGGATGCCCATCAATTGGAGAATGGCTAAATAAATTATGATATATGAATGTTATGGAATATTATCGTTCTTTAAGAAATGAACTTCAGGATGATTTCAGAGAGGCCTGAAGAGACTTCCATGAACTGATGCTGAGTGAAATCAGCAGAAGCAGCAGATCATTGTACACAGCTACAAGACTATATGATGATTAATTCTGATGGACATAGCTCTCTTCAACAATGAGGTGATTCAAAGCAATTCCAATTCTTCACTGATGAAGAGAGCTATCGATACCCAGAGAGAGGACTATGGGAACTGAGTGTGGACCACAACATTCTCACTTCCTCTGTTGTTTTTTTGTTTGCATTTTGTTTTCTTTCTCAGGTTTTTTTTCCCTTCTTGATCCCATTTTTCTTGGGCAGCAAGGTAACTGTATAAATAAATATATATATATGTATATATTGGAATTAACATATATTTTAACATATTTAACATGTATTGGACTACCTGCCATATAGGGGAGGGGATAGGGAGAAGGAGGGGATAATTTGGAACAGAAGGTTTTGCAAGGGTCAATGTTGAAAAATTACTCATGCATATGTTTTGTAAATAGAATGCTTTAATAAAAAATAATTTAAAAATATTCCAGGGAGTTAGTGAATAATAAAATGCCTCCTGCAAACCAAAAAAATGGAATCCTACAAAATTCCTTCTATGACACAAATATGGTATTGAAACCTAAACCAAAAAGAGCCAAAATAGAAAAAATATTACAGAGCAATCTCCCTAATGAATATTGATGCAAAAATTTTAAACAAAATATTAGCAAAAATTTACAGTAAGTTATCATCAGGATAATGCACTATGACTAAGTGTGGGATTTATATCAGAAATGCAGGGCTGGTTCAACATCAAGAAAACTATTACCATAATCAAACACATCAGTAAAAAAAACAAAACAAAAAACAAAAAAAACACAATACCAACAACAAAAAAACCAGAAATCATATGTTAATCTCAATACATGCAGAACAAGCTTTGGACAAAATACATCATTCATTCCTTTTAAAAACACTAGAGGGAATAGGGATAAAAAGCTTTCCTTGAAATAATAAATAGTAACTAAAACCAAAAGCAAGCAGTATTTATAATGGAGAGAATCTGAATCCATATCAAATAAGATCAGGAGTGAAACAAGGATTCAATTAATATTCAACATTTACTAGAAATGTGGCCTTAGGTAATAAGAAAAGAAAAACAAATTAAAGGAATTAAAAAAGCAATGAGGAAATATAGCCATCAGTCTTTGTTGATGATATGATGATATATTTATAGAATTTTACAAAATAATGCAAAGACTTACTTGAAACAATTAACAGCTTTAGCAAAGTTGCAGCAAAGTGACAAAACCACACAAATCATCAGCATTTTTATATATTACTGACAAAACCCATTGGCAAGTTATGGAAAGAGTAATTTCATTTAAAACAACTATAGATAAAATTAAATATTTAGGTGTCTACCTGCCAAGGCAAACCCTGGAACCAGTTAAACACAATTACAAAACACTTCTCACACAAATAAAGTCAGATGTAAAGAATTGCAAAAAACAAAACAAAACAAAACAAAACAAAACAAAATAAAAAAACATCAATTACTTATAGGTAGGCTGTGCTAATTTTATAAAAATGACAATTCTGCCTAAATTCGTGTACTTGTTCAGTACCATCCTTATCAAAGTCCCAAGAAGTAAATTCATCTGGAAGAACAAAAAATCTAGAGCATCAAGGGAATTAATGAAAAAAAAAAAAAAAACATACAAAGGGTGGTAGCTAAGCAGTACCAGACCTAAAACAATATTATAAATGTACAGTCATCAAAACCATTTGGTACTGGGTATAAAGTAGTGTAGTTGATCAGTGAAATAGATGAGATGCACATGACACAATAATCAAAGCATATAGTAATCTAATATTTGATATACCCCCAAAGTCCAGCTTCTGGGGATAAGAACTTACTATTTGACAAAAATTGCTGGGAAAATTGGAAAATAATATGTCAGAAATTCTTCACAGACCTATATCTCATAGCACATACTGGAATAAAATCGAAATAGGTACATTATTTATGCATAAAGGATCATACCAAAAGCAAATTAGGAGAGCAAGAGATAATGTACCTATCAGATCTTTTAAGAAGGAATGCATTTCTGACAAAAGAAGAGCTAGAGAATATTGTGAAAGGCAAAATGAACAACATTCATTCTATTAAATAAAAAAAATATTTGCACAAACTCAACGAATACAAGATTCAAATGGAAATGCAAATTGGGAAAAATATTTTATAGCCTAAGTTTCTCATTTTTGCCTTATTTCTAAAATATATAAAGAACTATGTCAAATTTACAAGAATACAGGTCATTTCCCAATTGAGAAATGTTCAAATGATATGAAAAAACAATGTTCAGATAATGAAATTAAAAGCTATAAGTAGTCATATGATAAAATGCTTTAAATCACTATTGATTAGAAAAATGCATATTAAAGCAACTCTGAATTACCACCTCAAAACTTTCAGATTGGTTAAGATAAGAGCAAAAGATAATAACAAATGTTGCAGATGTGGGAAAACTGGGACACTAATATATTGTTGGTGGAGTTGTGAAATGATCCGACTATTTTGGAAAGCAATTTGAACCTATACCCAAAGGCCTATAAAACTGTGCATACCCTTTGCCCCAGCAGTGCCATTACTGGGTCTGTATCCCAAGGAAATCATAAAGGATGGAAAAGGATACACATGTGCAAAAAATGTTTGCAGCAGCCTCTTTTTGTGGTAGCAAAGAATTGGGAAAAAAAGTGGATGCCCATCAATTGGGGATTGTCTTAACAAGCTGTACATGAAGATAATGGAACATTATTGTTCTATAAAAATGATGAACAAATTAATTATAAAACACCCTGGAAATATTTATATGAACTGATGCTCAGCAAAACAAGGAGAACCAGGAATATATTGCACACAATATCTGCAAGAATATGTGATAATCAACTATGAAAGGCTTGGTTCTTCTCAGTAGTTCAGGGAGCCAAAGCAGTCCCAAGAGTCTCTGGACAGAAAATGTCATCTGCATCCAGAAAGAAAACTATGTAGATTTAATGTAAATCAATACATGTTATGTTCACTTTGTTTTCTATATTTTCTCTCCCATGTTTTTCCCTTTTGCTCTGATGTTTTTCTCCCAACATGATTCATAAAGAAATGCATATTTAAAATAAGTAAACTTACTACAAAAAAGTAATCCTCCTGAGTAAAATGACTGAACATGCTGGCGCAAAGGTAGGGTTTATATACATAAAAAGTAACAAGTTGCCCTGGCAAGACCATAGCTCAATAATTCTTAGGTTCTGAGTAACAATTTCCCTGCTAAGTTCATGCATGGGTAATGCAGGTGTTCCTGGATCTTGTGGTGTAAGTCACCAAATTGGTTATCTCGTAGTGGGTCACAGAACCAGTTTTAGCATGATAAGAACAGAAATACAGTACTAGTTTCAGTTCACCTAGCAGTTGAGAAAAAAAGGGATTGTGAACATATTAAAAGATGTGAAAGACAACTCTCAGGTACCTGGGAAATAGGAGAAGCTTTAATAAATCTAAACAGTTATTAATTAATATGAATAATTTAAATCTTTCAGTGAACACCACACACTGGTCACAGCAATTCTCTTGGCTAGAAGGTAAGATCCCCCAGAGCACAATGAATTCTTGTTAGCCTGCTTCAGGGTCTTAGTTCAGGGAAACAGTGTCTCCAAAATATTTTTTGGCCACCAAATCACACTGTTTATTAACACAGGTATTTGAGGGATACATTTAAATTTTATGGAACACTGAAGTCACAGTATTCTTTTGGTACTTTCCCAATTAATACCTGACTGAAGTAGAAAAAGATCATAGAAGTATAGATTTAGAACTGGAAGGGGCCTTAAAGATCATAAATCCCAATAACCTTATTTTGGGGGTGAGGAAAATAATGCCTAATAATTGTATGAAGTAAGATTCAAATTCATGTCTTCTTGATTCCAAGTTTATCCCTTAATCAAATATGAGAAATAACTCTCCAAAACCCAAGTTGTCAATAAATAAATGTATGATGTATGAATGAACAAAAAAATGAACAACAATAACAAAATACCTGCTATGAGGCAATAAAATAGAATCCATACTCCTTGAAAAAAAATAGTCCTTCGATTTGTCAAATATTTTAACATAATTAATATGTAGTGGATATCCTGCCATTTAGGGGAGGGGTGGAGAGTAGGAAGGAAAAACTTGTAACATAAAGCTTTGTAAGGGTTAATGTTGAAGAATTACCCATACATATGTTTTGCAAATAAAATAAAATTAGTCTTGAGTTATATATCATATATCAACAAAAACACATATTTACATTACATGGGTCACTTTTCTTGATTCTTAAGCTATTTTTTTCCCTTCCATGTCTTCAAAGAATGGCATAAGGCAAGGTTCTGTTTTGTTGTCCAAATAGTGTCACATATGATGACTGTGATACTTATTTTCCTGCCCCCTTTAAAAAATAAAGATGTGTTCTATTTCATCTGTAACTTTTCACCCTTAAGAAAAAATATCAAATTTTTAAATTCTTTGAGATTCCAAAGAGATGAAGAATCAGTTAAAGGTCATAAAAGGCCAGCAAGAAAGGACTAGAGATGGTTTGCTAAAAGAGAAGTTCATTTAAACACAGTAATTTGAAAACAGAAACAACAGGAGACAATCTATATTATCTTTTATTTGCTCAATCTTTCTTGGTTTTACTACTGCCAATTCCACCCCTGCAGTTCAGACCTGGCAGCTAAATCTTTGTTGCTTTCTAACAGCTTTTTAAAAGCTGATAAGGAACCAAGCTACAAAAGAAATAGACAGATTGGTCTTGGGCTCTCCCTCCACCCCTCCACAGCCAAGGTGCTGCAAGCATCTGATTTCTTGTAGCTTCATCCAGACATAGAGGTAAAGAAAAAAGGTTTAGCAATTGAAATCTGAGCCTGACCTAGAAATGTCTGTCTATGACTACCACAAACCTTCATTTTAATTGTACTGAGTGTTGTTATAGAGATCTCAGTCATTGTATATATATCCTTGAAACATAATGAGTATTAGTCAATTCATCCTCATGCCCTATGAAGGTGAAATCCCTTGATATATGGGACTACAGGAAAGTAGCTGCTGTGGGAAGAACAGCAGCCCAACTGTGACCTTCTGTAACACAGCTGTGTCTTTAGTCAAAAAGCCTGTCAAACTTTGGCATAAATTAAACACCTAATATGGAATAAAATATTATTTTTTCCATATGAATTAGGAGATGAAGGTTTATTTTTCCAGTGATGAAAAAACAGTGATTCTTAATTCATTCTTTTTTTTTGTTGTTTCAACCAAGCTGCTGAATTCAGAATACATTTTTGTGAACCAATCTTGATTTTAGGATATCTTTATATTTATATTTGTTTATATTTAGGATGCTTTTCTCAAGAATCTCAAAAAAGGATGATTGATAAATCTATTTGGATAGAGTCTTTGATGCGTAGTTTTAGAATAAGCAATCACATTTCCCAAGATTAATCAGTTTCTCCCATCTTTAGGAATAATGAGATGCGTGCCCCACTTCAAATTTTACCTTGATGATAAATGTGACAACTTTACCCCCAAATATTTCATAAAAGTTTTCTTCTCACCTCTAGCCCTTTTTTACATCATCTGCCTTTAAATTATGAAGTCCTTCTGTGGTTTTGCTCTCAATTTCTAATATTTAATCTCTATGCCTTTTAAGGAGGAGCAAGAGATTCAGTCATCCTTTGTTGTTATTAAGGTGGCCCTAGTTCATCAGTTCAAATTGATACATCTTACAACCATAAGCACTTGAGATTTTGGATAATAAATAAACAAATGGAGTTTGGAGTTTTTTCCCAGTCTGAGCTGAGCTGAGCTGAGTCCCACCCTCACTTCCAGCCTCTACCAGAGTTCTCTGACACCGGAGTCCTCTGTTTATCCCTCT
>JAJPUD010015737.1:0-15458 GCA_023553655.1 Myrmecobius fasciatus | reverse complement strand
GTCCGAGCTAGACAAACCTGATGTGAAGTTTTTCAGAGATATCTGCAAGCAGTATCCAAATATTACCTGATTCGTTGACTTGAAGATCAGTTCAGAGGCTTATTTTATTGTTGATTTGAGAGAAGTTCAGAGGAGGATGCAGAGAGTCACCTTTTCACTCGGCCATCTTGGCTCCGCCCCCCCCAGGGAAAAATTTGTAACAGAAACTTTCCAAGGGTCAATGTTGAAAAATTAACCAAGCACATGTTTTGCAAATAAAAAGCGTTAATTAAAAATTGTATGGAATTTATTACATAAATTACATTTATTTTCATTTTAAATTCTCTAATATTCTGCTGTGTACATACAAGTGTGTTTGTAATTTTATATTTAAGTTTTAAGCAAATAAAAACTTAAAATATATTTTTTAAAACAACTATCCTTGTCACCTTAGGCTCCTTTCATTTCTTCACTTCTAAAATAAAGAAGTTGAATTCAGCAAAAACTGCTGGGAAAATTGGAAACTAGTTTGGAAGAAATTAAAGGTGGACCCACACCTAACACAATACCAAGATGAGATCTAAATGGGTTCATGATCTAGATATAAAGAACGATATTATAAGCAAATTAGAGGAACATAGTATAGTTTACCTCTCAGACCTGTGGAGATGGAATAAATATATATCCAAAGAAGATCTGGAACTCTTAATTGAACACCAAATAGATAATTTTGATTATATTAAGTTAAAAACCTTCTGTACAAACAAAACTAATGCAGACAAGATTAGGAGGGAAGCATCAAATTGGGAAAACATCTTTATATTTAAGGGTTCTGATAAAGGTCTCATCTCTAAGATATATAGAAAGAATTGTCCCTTATTTATAAGAATTCAAGGCATTCTTCAAATAATAAATGGTCAAAGGATATGAACAATTTTCAAATGATTAATTAAAACAATTATAATCACATGAAAAGTTGCTCCAAATAACTATTGATCAGAGAAATGCAAATTAAGACAACTCTGAGGTACCACTACACACCTGTCAGATTAGCTAAAATGACAGGATAGGATAATGACAGGTGTTGGAGGGGTTGTGGGAAGGCTGGGACACTGATGCATTTTTCGTGGTACTGTGAACGGATCCAACCATTCTGGAGAGCAATTTGGAGCTATGCTCAAAAGTTATCAAACTGTGCATATCCTTTGACCCAGCAGTGTTTCTATGGGGCTTATATCCCAAAGAGATCTTAAAGGAAGGAAAGGGCCCCACATGTGCAAGATTGTTTGTGGCAGCTCTTTTTGTAGTGGCTAGAAACTGGAAACTGAATGGATGCCCATCAATTAGAGAATGGATGAATAAATTATAGTATATGAATGTTATGGAATATTATTGTTCTGTGTGAAATGACCAGCAGGACGATTTCAGAGAGGCCTGGAGAGACTTGCATGAAATGATACTGAGTGAATTGAGCAGAACCAGGAGATCAACAGTACTATATGATGATCATTTCTGATCGACATGACTCTCTTCAACAATGAAGTGCTTCAAACCAGTTCCAATAATTGTTCAGTGAAGAAAGCCATATACACCTAGAGAGAGGAATGTGAAATGTCGACCACAACATATCATTTTCATGCTCTCTATTGATGTTTGCTTGTATTGTATTTCCTTTATCAGATTATTCTTTCGTGTAGATATGATTTCTCCTGCACAAAAATGATGTGTGGAAATAAGTATACACATTCGATTTCTTAAGTATTTTAACATATTTAACATGTATGGGATATCCTGCCATCTAGGGGAGGGGTGGAGAGTAGGGGGGAAAAATTTATAACAGAAAGCTTTGTAAGGGTTAATGTTGAAGAATTACCCATACATATGTTTTGCAAATAAAAAGTATTAATAAAAATTTAAAAAATAAAGAAGTTGATTTTTGACTCATCACAATTCTCTGTTTTTTCTTAATACTATTCTCTCCTAATTTTCTTTCTGCCTGTCTGAGCACTCCTCAGAAGCCTATTTTGCAGCTAAACCTTCCTTATCTTGCATTTATTAAACACTCCCATGTACCAAGCCCTGTGCTCCCACTGGAAATTCAAAGAAAGGCAAAAATGTGGTTCCTAATCTCCAGGAGTTTACCATCATAATGGTAGAGAGAAATCACAGAGAAGATATGATGGTAAATTGCAGGTAACTTCAGAAGATAGGCACTGGCAGTGGCAGATAGGAAAGATTGAGGAAGACATCTTGAAGAAGTTGGGATTTGATGTAAGTATTGAAGAATACCAAGGAAACTAGGAGGCAGAGTTAAGAGGAAACAGTCTTACAAGTGTGGTGGAGTATAAGTGAAAGAGTATAAAGTTGAGAGATACTCTCTTGTTATATGATAACTAGTAAGAAAATTATTGCCAGAGGATGGTAGAATACGCAGAGGATGGCAAGATACTAGAACACTGGGAAGGTAGAAAAGGAAGAGTTTTTGAAATACTTAAAATACTAATAGAAGATTTTATATTTTATCTTGTAGGTGATAGAAAGCCAATTGCAGTTTATTAAGGTAGGGTGAGATGATTAGATGTGCACTTTAGAAAGATAATTTTTATAACTGAGTTGAAGATGAACTGGAGGAAAGAAGGATTTTATGCAAAAAAAACAACTTTTTATAAGCTTTTGCAATAGTCCAAGTATGCTTTGCAAATATGCCAGAATGATACCTATGTTGGTGAAGAGATGGGGACATATATGATTGCTGTTTTGAAGCCATACATGACAAGATAGCATTAGACTGGATATGTGGAGTATGTGAATATGAGTATGAAATGAGATTGCAAGTTTGGGTGACTGGGAGGATGCCATTGATAGAATTAGCAGAATTTGGAAAAAGGGAGGATTTTGATGGAAAGTTAGTTTTATTTTGAATATGTTCAGAGGACTAAAGTTTGAGATGCCCAGGAGATAGTTGGTGACAAGATATTAGAGATTAGGAGAGAGTTTAGGACTGGATAAATAAATCAGAGAATTATCTAAAAAAACCCAGATGCTAATCTAATCAGTAAGGGAAGATAATACCACCAAGAGAGAGAAGAAAACCAGATGCATGGTCTAATTTTAGATGTCCCATATGACTCCATACTGGGACTTTCTCCCTCTTTCTCCCTCTTTCCTTCTCTCCCTTTCTCCCTCTCTGTCTCTTTATCTCTCTCCTTCTTTGTCTCTATCTCTCTCTGTCTCTGTCTCTCTTTCTCTCATTCTCTCCCCTTTCTCTCTCCCCCTCTCTTTCTCTCTCCTCTTTTCCCCTTTGATTCATCTTTTCTGCCTCCGTAGTTTTAATTATCACCTTTTTGCAGATATCTTATACATTTATATATAGAGAGAACTACTTTTTACTTTGTGCTTCAACTTCACATGACCAACTGTCCATTATATCCCAGAGATGCCTCAAACTCAATACGTTCATTGTAAAACTAATTATTTTTCCCCAAATGCAACCATATTAGAAATTTCCCCATTTTTACTGAAAACATCACTACTTTTTCCAATTCCTTATTCTCTTAACTTGGATTATCTTCACTTCCCCATTGCCTCTTCCACCATATATTCTAGCAGTGTCATGTTTTGTTATTTCTATACCTACAACATCTCTCTCATCTGATTCCTTCTCTCTAGTCATATAATTACCATCTTTTTAGATATACATAGTATCTCTTGCCCACTTTATGGAAGCAATCTCTTCATTTTTCCCCTGCTTCATGACACCATAACTTTATTTCATACTCTTTATTGGAAAACTATTTTCCTTAAACACAGGCATGTTATATCATTTCATTTTAAAATAACTTTGGTGGCTCCTTATTGCCACTATGCTAGACTAAATTCCTGTAAATAGCTTTTGAAACTTCGCATTCTACAAACAATTTATCTTTGAAGATTTATAACTTATTATTCCTCCTTAAACTACTACTCAAAGTTTTCATTTCTCTCTGCTTTTTATGAATAATATCTCAACTTTTATCTTTCATATTTTCCATGAGTTGATCCCTATGCCTGGAATGCACTTGTTCCTTATCTCCATTTCTTAGAAACCTTTTTTTAAAGATATAACTTTAACAATATTTTCTATATGAAATCTTTCCTGATTTCCCTCAATTTGTCAATACCCTTCTCTACTACCTTTTATTTAACTGCCTTGAAATTATTTGTATATGCTCTCTTGATTTGTCCATTGCCTTCCTCATTAGAATATTAGCTACTTATGGGCAAGGATTGTCTCCACTTCTCCTCTTCCCACATTTGATACATTACTTTCTGTGTTAGAGATTTAAACTTTAGGTTAGGTTAGGAATATAGGATTTATATTGTCTGAATCTCATTTTACTAGTCCAGAATTCTGTTACCAAGATATAATCCAAGTAAAATGAGATGAGAAGAAATGTCTTCTTTTTCTAACACTTTAGAAATTTACTTTTATTTTTTCTTAAAATCAATATTGGGGGTCACGAATTCTATTATTTTGTTACTGACTTCTAAAAACTATTAGGTAGCATTGGGCCTGTAGTAAAGAAGATCCAAGTTCAAATCCAGCCACAGAAACTAGTTATAGGACATTGGACAAGTCAATTGATCATCTTTGCCTTAGTTTATTCATATGTAAAATGATCTAGAGAATAAAATTATTTCAGTATCTTTTCAAAGTAAACCTCACATGAAGTTATGAAGAATTAGATGTGCTGGAAATAACTGAAACATTTATTAAATACCTTTTTTTTTGTTCTGTGAACCAGTTTCAGGCGTGGGGACTTTAAGGTAAGAAGGAAAATCTTCCTATCTCCAAGATACTAATATACAATTAGTTAAATACATTTTTATTTTCTTAAATTTACCTTTCTAAAGTTTAAAAAGCTTTCTTCTCAAACTAGTACATTAAGAGTTGTAAAAAAAATTCATGTTTACCTTATTTATGCCTTTTATTTTTTTAAACAAATTATAATTATGTCCCTCATTCCTTTCCTGATTCAAGTGTATATATCATTTTAAAATATTTTGTAGAGGTTCTTCTCATAATAAATTATGAAAAACAATTCTTACAGAAATCCCAAAATATTCTATAAATTTAGCTCACCTATTAATAATAAGAATACATTACTTCGAGCCACAAGTTACTGGAATATCCCCAAAATGTGAAAAGAATTTCTAATATATTAACTCTATTTGGAGGATACAGATGAAGAATTACATGAGAGAAAAAAGATATGTATGCTTTTTTATAAATAAAAAATTTCACTGAAAGAATGTCTTCCTATCAGTTCATGGCTTCATTTAAATACAGTATCTAAGTGCTACTTTAAAAAAAACTTATTATTTAAATTATTTTTCTCTATGTTCATCCTACTGCCTTTCATTTCTTTCCTTAAGACAAACCAAATAATCAAAGATTGGTAAAACCATTCATTTTAGAAATTTTGAATATATAAACAGAAAATGAAGTGCCTTGACCAGGGTATAAGCAGCAAAGATGGCATTCAGACCCAGATCATTTGAATACAAATCTGTGGGTCTTTCCCATAATATTCACTACATTGAGTCCAAATCCTACTCAGATAATTACTTCTACACTATCACTGATATGTTATTGTCTAGTTTTTGCTTGAAGACCTTCAGTGACACAGAACTCAATACCTTCCAAATCACTATGATTTATTTTTTTAACAATTTCAAATATTACTGCAGATTTCCTTTATGTTTATCAGAAATCTTCCTAGCCATAAATTTCCTCCATTTTCCTAGTTATTCCCCTAGGAGCTGACTGGAGTATTGTGGATTCTTTTTCTATATGGCCAATAGAAGTTCACATAGTAGTTTGTATATATCTTTCCCAATAAGTGTAACATTTAATTGCATTATATTGTGTAGCATCATCTGAGTTTAGAAGATTTGAGAGGAACTCCCAGTTTTGGATTATTTATATGATATTGAATAAGAGCATTAAATGTCATAGAACCAGGGGTGTGCAAGAGCCAGAGCCAATGAGCTAGAAGAGTTACTAAATACCACTGTGAATATTTAATCTTCTGAAATCTGCAAATACTATAAATCATAGTTTCATTTGTTTTATTGATTATCTAAACTTAAGAAAGTGGGAAATGTTAATAATACAGATTAAAATTAAAGATGTATTGTGAAAGCTTTTTTTTTCTTCCAGAGAGACAGTTATTAAATTATTACCAGCATGACACTCTATAAAATCATTTAATATTAAAGTGAGTAGAAACATTAGAGATGTTTTAACTGAATCCCTTAGTTGACAAAAAAGGTAGCTGAAGGCCAAGGAAATGAATTTATTTGGTCAATTTCACATAGTTAGTAGGGGCAAAACCAGCTGGTTTGCTAATTTCCATTCCAATATTCTTTTCTTGACATTCCTCTATGCTATCTTTTGATATTTTGAGGAACACACATACACGCAAATATTTATCTTTATTTATATATGTTACTTGTGTTTGGGTATATTTATTTATAGGTTTCTATATGTATGTATACATATATATATATATATATATGTATATATATATATGTGTGTGTGTAACTGTATGTTTATATATTTGCATGTATGTGAGATATATCTTACATCTATTCATCATATAAATACACCTACACAAACACCCATATATGCATACATACACACATGATACATATGTACATGTATACACATATGCACAAATGTATGTATACTCTCATCCCATACATACATATATATATATATATATATACATATATATATATAGGTGTGTGTGTGTGTGTGTGTGTATGTATATATCCTGCCTTTCACATAGCAAAGACTCTTATGTCTCCTCTTAAGGCTTCTCAATAGATGTTAAGCACATTTACAATTCATCCATAATCTGGCATTATCTCCATTTGCAATCCAAATAGCACAGTTGATCATCTTTCAAAGTAGTACTATGCCAGATTTCACCCTACCCTGAACCACTTGGTGACCTTGAAGTCATTCTACTATCAAATTCCTGTCAAAATATCAGAAAGGAATTAGCAAATTGGAGGGGAAAACTAGGGTGCTTGTCTTCTTTGCCCACTCACACACTTTACAATCTGCTCAAAGTAGCCCAATGGGTGAATTTTATTTTGTAAAATTTAAACAATCAACTTTCCAAAGACAATCACTCCTTCATTTTTGGTTAAATCTTCTGTACTACCTAATAAGTTTCAAAATATTAGAGAGAAAAGAAAAATATGCATGTCAATTAGGGAATGTTTAAACAAGTTTTAGTATGTTTAGGATGGAATATTCTGTGCTTTGAGAAATGATGAGTTTGATGATTTTAGAAAAAAGCTTAGATAGAATTGCATGAAATAATGAAGAAGGTAATGAGCAGAACTAAGAGAACATTGAATAGAATAACAATATTGTTTTAAAAACAACTTTGACTACTCATAGATATCTACATTAACTGTAAAGCACCTAGGAAGACACTATCTGCATCCAGAGAAAAAGCATGTAAAGAATGTTACATATATGTGTGTATATGTATATATATGCCTGTGTATATACATATATTTTTATGTGTGTATAAAACAATTTTCAATGTATGTTCTCTCTTTGTATGTATACACACACATATCTATTTATTTAAAAGGAATAGCAAATTGTACTTAATAGCTATCCAATAGAAACTGCAATCATCTTTTTCATTTCACCTGTTATACTATGCTATGAAAATGTTTTTATTTATTTTTAACTTCAGAATAAAATGTAAAAACAAAAAAAGTAGGGAAGAAAAGTAATAGTGAATCTTGTGCAATTTGATAATCATTTTCTAGCTTCAAATGTCATGCATGTGATTCAGGACCTGCCTAATTTCCACAGTAGGGACAAAATTAGCATATTAATTAATTTTACTTCTGTGTATACTTCTGTGATCAAAGCCAAGTACTTAAGATTTTCTACATGGTTCAGAGGTATGCAGTTCAAAAATCTATGAAACTAATGCTAGGTAGTGTAGAAAGAAAAGAAAACTAAACAAACATTAAGTCTGTTGGACTAGACAATAGCTGAGCTCCTGTCCTGTTCTTTATCTATTATCCTGAGTTTTCTGATAAGAAATGTGATAATTGTAGTATTTGAATTTTCTTTTAATATAAGCTATAACTCAGGATATGAATTCTTATAAACAAATTGTGTTTTTACAATGAGCAAAAAAATAATTGATTAGTTTACAAATTGTTTTTTCCCCTGTCTTGGATAGTAGCTTCTTTTTAGATCTTTAATAATTTCATATATGGTTTACTAAATTTGCCTGATGGTCCAACCCTGATGCTTCATGATTTTGACTTGCAACTTCTTTCTCTCATTGAGTAAACTATAGCTTTAACTCTAGCTATCAGAAAAATCATATATATAGAACGTTTCTCTCCCCTTTTTGGTGGTTTGAGTTCATATGACTTCATTGATTTTAATTATGTATTTATTTTCTTCTTACTCCATATGGCAGAGTTGAACTGAAAAATTGAAACCAGAAGGCTGCAAATTTCAGTTAGTTCATGAAACTTAATAGACAGTGCTAACATTGTGACCAACCATTGTTATATGTGTTTTGTTATGAAGCCTCAAGATGGCTTCAAAAGCTTTGGCAGAGCCCTTAGTCACAGTCAATCTATTATTTCCCTTTATAGGTTCTTAGTTTTCATGCATCATAGTGATCACCCACTGGGTTTGGAAGGTGGACAAACGTGTCCATGAATATTTGAATGGTTATTTTATTTTCATTACCATAGGGACATCTGTTAGGCAAGAAGAAGGGAGGAGGCCACTGAAAGATTGTTAAGACAAATTTTCAGCTTGTCTTCCCTCAATAATTTGTCACACATTATTTATGGGGGAATTATAACCATATGTAAACACTCTTTCCTTTTCACTCATATTTTTCTGGTTAGATAATCATTCAAACTACTAAAAATTCTATTGAAGGTATATAATAAAAATGATTTAATGTTTATAATAATCAGGAGAATTGTTCTTGCTTACACCTACCATTTTAAGCTAATAATAAAGTATCATTATAAGAGAATGAATAATGAAACTGCATACTTCTAGTAAGGTCCCAATTTAGTTTTAGTTTGTTTTTTGGAGGGGCATTTACCTTTACAAAATTGGCCAAGCAAAGATTCAAGTATAAACTTGTCATAGTACTGAAATCCTAGGACCTTTTCCCAGAAAAGGTAAAACTCTGATAACAATCATAGTAAAGGCTGACATGGGGTATTTATTACTTTATTGATAATTTGGGGAGCAACCCTCATTAAGATTGGGAGAACTTCTCTGACCTGTCCTATAATTTGTATAGGTCAATAGAAAAATGGTTCCTGCCACATTGGTAGAGATAATTTATATGAAGTTCCCGATTAAGAAAAAATGAATAGAATGGCGTATTGCTAAATAAAAACAAAAAACAAAAACAAAAAAAAAAAACAAAAAACAAAAAACAGTCCTTATGCAAAATGGTTAGTCATGTGATAGTAGCATTTTACCTATAGATTTTGCCATTAAGATTTTAGTGCTATGTCACTGCATTCCCAAAAGCTCTTGATGGGGTAAAACATTGGGGAAAACCTAATTTGATAAGGATAAATAGCTATTCTAAAAGAAATGATCAACAGGATGATTTCAGGGAAGTCTAAAGAGATTTACATGAATTGTTGCTAAGTGAAATGAGCAGAACCAAGAGATCATTATACACGGCAGCAACAAAGTTATGTGACAATCAATTCTGATGGATGTGGCTCTTTTCTTTTTTTTAATATTTGATAAAGCTTTTTTATTTACAAAACATATGAGTGATTTTTCTACATTGACCTTTGCAAAAAACTTTTTTTTCCCAAGCTTTTCCCCTCCTTCCCCCCACCCCCCACCCATAGATGACAGGTAATCTAATACATGCTAAATAGGATAAATTATATGACAAATACAATACATGTATACATATCTATACAGTTATCTTGCTGCACAAGAAACATCAGATCTAGAAAGAGAAGAAGAAAAAAACAACCTAAGAAGGAAAACAAAATGCATGGAAATATTCACAGAAAGCATGAAAATTCTGTGTTGTGGTTCACACTCAGTTCCCAGAGGCCTCTCTCTCTGGGTGTATATGACTATCTTCATCGCTGAACAATAGGAACTGGTTTGAATCAGGATGTGGCTCTTTTCAACAATGAGATGTTGTAGGCAAATTCCAATGGTCTTGTGATGGAGAGAGCCATCTACACCCAGAGAGAGGACTGTGGGAATTGAATGTGGGTAACAATAAAGAATTTTCACCCTTTTTGTTGTTTACTTGCATTTTGTTTTCTTTTTCATTTTTTTGATCTGATTATTCTTGTGCAGCATGATAATTATATAAATATGTATACATAAATTAGATTTAATTATATTTTCAACATGTTTAACTCATATTTGATTATTTACTACCTCGGGGAGGGGGATGGAGGAAAAAGGGATGAAAAATTGGAACACAAGGTTTTGCAAGGATAAATGTTGAAAAATTATCCAAGCATATGTTTTGAAAATAAAAAAAGTATAATAAAAAAATAAGGTTACATAGCAAGTCTTGTCCTCAGACTTAAAAAAGAAAAAAATTAACCTTATGATTTTATGATAGGAGAACCATGGAAAGAGAGCAGTTCATCTGGAAAAGATTTAGTATAAGCCCTTGAAGAGAAAGTCTGTTTTGCTTTTCCTTTGAATCTCCAGAACTTACCCAATTACTCATAGCAGAGTTTTGATGTTTATTAATTGATTGTTATGCATATAAAGAAAAGGGTGTCTTACCTTTATTCATATAAAATAAGGGCAATAATACTTTTAAATATCTCATGAAAACGTTATGGGATTAGAATGGAACAATGCACATCAAGCATTTTGCAAACTTCAAAGTCCTATGAGATATCACCTATGATTATACACTATTTCCCAAATTTCACAAATGGCATACACATATTTGATTTTGAAATAATTTTGGTGAATTAATCTAGTTGCTTAGTTGTACCAGTAATATTAATAACACTTGAAGTATAGAGGAACTCCTCAAAATTTCTAGTTTAATTTTCAATATGTCACAGAATGTAAAATAAGGGAAGGTTAAGTCAATTTAATTTTTTTTGATTTATCTAAAAGACTACTAACTAAGTCTATGTTAGTGTGTTAAAATGACTGGTTGTGAGATACTAACATTTGCATTCCATTTAACGGAATGAGGCTCAGCAGTGCAAAAGACGCCACACTGGCTGGGAAACATCTGGCCATTTAGTGATGCCTGCTGTGCTTGTGATTTGGCTCTTTTAATTGGAGGAACCATGGTGCTATGCTATGAGATACTGACAGTTTGGGCTTCCTGTGCCAAATGAGGATAGTAGTTTGAAGGGAAATCTGAAAATAAAAATGGAAGAGAATGGGCCAGATCTATAGGAAAACTGTGAAGGGACAATAAAAGTATTCCTAAAAACCTGGGAAATGGTGAAAATGGGATTTTCCAGAATGTAGATTCTTATGTTCCGGTGTACCTTAAGGTCATATAAAGATTTGAGGTTATTCTTAACTAGGCTTGAAAAGTCCCAGTGGGGAGTAGGGATATTGGATTATTTAAGCCTTAAAGTTTGCTGCTTCTGAGCACACACAGGTGCCAGTTATTTTGGGAGCAAAAGATAAAAAGTCTGACAGTCTGTGGCTCTTATGAAGGAGATCCAGTGAAAGTATTAAAATAGCAAATCTATGTCATAGTTTGGTAATAAAAGGTAATTGATACATAAAAAACCAAATAAATAAACAGCTATTTCTTAGACATTTGCCTGGGCAATTTGACTTCCTTTTCAGCTTTCACTAATTTGTCAGAAATCTGGTACTGAAAGTTAACTGATAATATTTCATTGTTAGTTCTTTCTTCCTTCTCTCCTTCCTTCTTTTCTGCTTGCCTGTCTTTCTTCTTTCCTTCCTTCCTTCCTTCCTCCCCTTTTTCCTTCCTCCCCTCCTCCTTCCTTCCTTCCTTTCTTTCTTCCTTCACTCCTTCCTTCCTTCCATTTATCCTTCCTTCCTTCCTTCTGCTTTCCCACTTTGCTCCTTCTTTTGCCTTTCATTATAAATTAAATTTTATTTTATTTTCAGTTTCAACTTCTCTCCTTCCCCCACATATTGAAAAGCTAAAGAATATAATACATATTACATATATGAAATGAAGCAAAAAATTCCACATTAGTCATGTTTCCAAAGAGAAAGTGCTTTAGTCTGTATTCCAAGTTCATCAATTCTCTTTAATGAAAGACAGCATTTTCATCATTAATTCTTTGAAATTGTGCTAAATCATTATGTTGTTCAGTTATTAAGTCCTTCATAATTATCTTTCCATTTCTGTTGCTGTGTACAATATTCTATTTCTGCTAACAACTTTTTGTTTGCTCATATAAGTCTTGCCAGGTTCTCAGAAACCTACTTCTTCACCATGACCTATATTTCTAAATGGAAATATTATATTGATATATTTCTGACACACACTTTATATATAATTTAACATAGAGACAATGTGATTTAGTAAAAATGACTATGAGTTTATATTTCAGAGGCTGAAATCCAGGCACTTATTAAAAAAACAAAAAGGTGGAGGGGAAGGACTTGGATAAATCATTGAATCTTCCTATCTCCATTTTTATGTATAAAATGAGAGTGTGGGATGAAATAATTTCTAAGAGACTAATTTTAAATTGATAGAAGTATTTAAAATAAGAGGATGTTTATAATAACAAGATTGCATAAGAAAAATGCTGTGAAATTATCATGTAGAGAAAAGAATGCTGATTTTGAAATCAAAAAGCCTTGCTTCAAAACCTATCTCTGATGATTTTTATCTTTGCAACCTTGAGAAAATTATAGACATCCTTGGCTTCAGTTTCCTCATCTTAAAGTGGGGTGTGTCAGTGGATTAGATGGTCACTGAAGTCTCTATTAGCTCTAGAAATGTGGACTTATGATTTGGTAGGGTATTTTAACTCAAGTCCTATCATTTAGAGAGAACCTTCTCAGATCTCTCTAAGGTCCTTTGATATTTTTTTTCTAAATCATAAGTGCACTTCTAATATGTATCACATTTCATTATTTCCTAATGTCTATTCCTATCATAGATATCTCAAATTCATAGTGATACATATTTGTATTTGCGATATTACATTACTTCTTTGTATCTTAACTCATTTTAGGAAATTCAATGATCTCAGTATTGACTTTATGTTTATATCCTTATGATTCACTTCTCCAAATAAATAAACTGTAATGTCAAAAAGCTTGTGTTTCTCAAAACTCTTACAACCCTCCTGAAGAAAAATACATAGTAGATAGTTATACAAGCACTTGCTTGAATAATATAGTGTCATCAATACCCTGGAAGACATGAATCAATATACACCCCATGCCCATCATTTGGCTAGCTTGATGCAAATTCAACATTTCTGTAACTGAATGAACCAGAGAAGGAAAACCAGTGTCGTCTGGAAGCTATCCCATATGAGGAATCCTGAAGGGAATGTTATTTAACTCATAGAGGATAACAGTAAAGGGTGATATATTCTGTCTGATTTTATCTCCATGGAATAAGACATCCCTTCCAGGATAAGTTCATCACTTCTTAACTCACAACTATGCTGCTAACTCAATTGATGATTGACATCACCTCCCTCAACTGTTTCTCCATTCTTGTGGTCTGGAGAGAAGAGTACCAAACTCCTCCCAATGTCTTCCTTTATAGACAACATAAGCTGGATTAAATTCTATGGAGCATGATCTCTCCCTTCCTTTCCTGCCTCTTTTCTTGTGTTGATTCTTCCTTTAAACTATCAACTCCTTGAAGAGAGGGAATATCTTTTTTCTTAATTGTATTCCCCATGTTTAGCTCAATGCTTTGGAGTAAATATTTAATAACTTTATTGAATTAGCACTTAAAATAGTCATAGACATTTAAGACTATATTTATAAACTTTATAGACTGAAATTTTATAGACTGATAGAGAACATTTGTAAATAATTATATCAGAGGGCAGAAATTGGATTAAATGGGTAGAAGTTAATATTAGGAAGATTTAAGTTCAATAAAAGAAGCAGCACAGTTTTAAATCTGCACAAGAATTAATTTTTGATATGCCTCAGAGAGAAATAGTTCAAAAGAATCTAAAAGTTCATAGGTGAGGTTATTTACCAAAAAGTGGTAAAAGTGAATACATAAATTAGTTATGGACTGTATGCCTATATTCTCATCTGTCAAATATTTCTGAGAATAGTTTGTTCATGTATGAATGACTGAATGAACAAAAAAGGTATTAAACACTTACCTGCTAAGCATAATGTTAAGTGCCAGGGGTAAAGATATAAAAGAAAAAGGGGTCTCTGCCATCAAGGAACTTGAAATCTAATTGGCAATGTGAGACAACAACAAGCCTAATTAAATGGTAGCCAGTGATAGGTTCTTTGGTCAAGGCAGTTGTAGGGATGGTGTATGGAAGCATAAAGGAATAAATTGGCACCCTTTTGCAGGAAACAACAGCACAGATGATTTGATTTGATCATAGTCCCAGAAACTGGTGGCTGCTAATGGCAAGAAGGCTGAGGAGACAGTTTAAAAGGTGATTGATGAATTTTAAAAATAAAAGTGAAACATGCCTGAAGTTTTCTTTAAATAGGTGCTAATTAAGGTAGTTATCAACTACATCAGCAAGGACCTTGGCTTTTGGAAGTTCTAGTAATGAAAAGACTAAAGAGCATGTTTTCTAGCCCAAATGGAAAGACTTGTGCGATAATGGTCAAGCACTAGGGAGTAATGGGTTATTTTGTGGGTAAAAAGGAAGAGAAATAGGCAGTTTTCCCCTGCTAATTTTCTGGGAAAACATTTGGCTGAGAAGTATAGAGAACACAATTTCATAATGCATTAATTTACAAAATTTCATTTGACTCAGTAGAGAATTTTGAAGTTTAAAAGAAACTCTTGCAAAGTAATTGCCATGGCACATACTAAAATAACTAAAGGCTCCTTGTCATATGGAGAACACAAGAAAACCACTCCTTTATCATCATATTTCAAAGGGTCTATGATATCTTTCTTCTTCCACTGCTATGGACAAACTATTATCCCTATACTTAGAAAGTAGTGAATGAGTTCTGGGATTTTGATTCTTCTTGCTTAGTTTATTGGGTTTTCTCTGAATTTTCAAAAACATTTTAGAACCTACACTCTTGGGAAAGTCTTGGAGAACCCATTGTTAACACCACACCTTTGTGGAAATTAAAATTATCCCATCTACAAAGCAAAACAAAACAAAAAACAGGCAGATATCTGAGCCAATGACACTTTATTAAAAAGTCCATGGTTCCCTCTAATGAAGTGTACCTTAAATCTCCCTTATGTTTTTAAATTCCTCTTCCTTCCAGG
>JAJPUD010015736.1:0-36386 GCA_023553655.1 Myrmecobius fasciatus | reverse complement strand
ATTCTTCACAGCCCTCATTTCTCTGAGGCTTTAAAGATCTTTTTTTGATTTTGTTTTTTAAATAAATTTTTTATTTTAGCATCCTTTCCTTGACTATTTTTGAATTCTGAATTTTCTGCCACCTGCCTGCCTGTCTCTCCTCCACTTATTGAGAAAGCAAGAAATGTACTATCAATTATTCATTTGAAACCAGACAAAAGCTTTTTCCATATTAGTCAAATTGCAAAGACAAAGCAAGAAAAATAAAGTAAAATAAAAGTATGCACTCAGATTCCCATCAGTTCTCTCTCTGGAGGTGAGCAATTTTCATTTTTCATCCTAAATCCTTCTGTGGCTGCAATCATTGCACAGAATACTATAGATTTAAGCATTATGAAGTACCCAAGCCTTGTTCCCATTTCACAGATGAGGCATCTGGTTTATTATATACCAAGGGGGAATGTGGGATGGGGGGAGATATTACAGGATAGCATAGTGGACTTGAGTCAGGAACACTTTCCTGAAACACTTGTATTAACTTTGACTCTGGGCAGCTGACTTATCTGCAACAGGGCCCTCATCTGTAAAATGGGAGCACCTATAAAGGAACCTTTGCAAACTAACAAATGCCAATTAATAAATAAAAAACCCTCAGACTGTCCACAAGGGTGCCTTCTACTCTAGCAAGCTTCATGGGCAGGCAAAGAGAAACACTCTCCTTTGAAGCAGAAGCAGAATCTACCCTTTCCCCTGCACATCTTCCATCTCTAACACTGCTAAGTGGGCAGAATCCTGGTCTTAAAATTGAGAAGACCACAGCCCAGTTGTAGACATGACTGAGTGCCATGGTCCTGGGACAAACTGGTATGTCTCTCAAGTTTACCCAAATATAAAAATGGGAATAATCTCGTTTTGAAGATAAAATCAGTTATTTGTGAATATGGGGGCCTGAAGTCATAAAGCCCCAAGTTCAATTCCAGCATCAGGCACATAATTGCAGGTTGACAAGTCACTCCACCTGTTTACCTCAGTTTTCTCATATGTAAAATGGGGAAATAATAGTACCTATCTTCTAGGGTTGTTGTGAGGACCAAATGAGTCAGTATTTACATAACACTTAGCATAGAGCCTGGCACGCAATGTTATATAAATGTTAGCTCTGGTGACTTTGGAAACCTCAAAGCACACAAAAACACTAGCTATCATCATCATCATTTCATTTTTGTCTTTGTGCTCCTATCAATTTGCACAAGATGAGTGCTTAAATACAGATCTCTCTAATTGAATCGAATAAGCTCTCATTCTAAGTCTATGGACTTTTCCAGGAAATGAGGGCTTTCAAGAGCACCCAATAAAACCAAAACTGGACCAAGTACTGGGTTACCGAGGATATTACAACACTCTAGAGCCTGGAAATCAAGATCTTCCTCCCTCATTCGGTGTTCCATCCCATCTCCAAAAATAGAAAGGACAAAGTCCATGGCAATAAATCATCTACCTGCCCCGTGAGCCAGTGACATGCAAGGTGTGCTGGGGACATGTGCCTGTGGAGGAGAGGGGGATCTTTAGGGGCAATGGTCAAGGTCAAAGTCTGGGGGCTTGCAAAAAACCTGTTTAGAGCATCCTTTTTATTCCAGCCTACAAATATGGCATTAGAATTATTTCTACAATACCTTCACCCCATCATCTGGGAAATCAGTGTACCAGAAGGGAAATAAACAGATTGAGGACCTCTTAGTCTCTCCTTTCCCAAAACCTGGGGCTGTCTTGCCACTTACCAAAGTCCATCCGATCTTTATGGTTCCGCTGAAGAAGACCCAGAAGCAGCTGTCTCAGGGGGCTGGAGGTCTCCCTGGGGATGCTGTGTGTACAGAAAAACATAAATAATATCAATTAAAAAAAATTTGTCTGTATATGAGAAATACATCAGTCACATCCAACTCTTGGCAACCCCATCTGGGGTTTTCTTGGTCAAGATACTAGAGTGGTTTGCTGCTTCCTTCTTCAGCTTATTTTACGGATGGGGAAACTAAGGCACACAGAATTAAGTGACATATCCAGGGTCTCCCACCTAATAGTAAGATTTGAAATCATCTGACGCCAAGCTCAGAGTTCTATTCACTAGGTCACCTAGCTGCCCCATATGGCTAGGTATATATCTCTTTATAAATCTACCTTTTATCTATATCTACTTATAAAATGCATAATAACAAGCAAGGAGCAGTGGCTAAAGCTGTCAACCCCATTTTACAGAAAGAGAAGCTGCGTTTAGGCGCCCAAGCACAGAGCCAACAAACAATCCCAGCTCCACTTGACTCAATGAACTGGAACGATGGTGTCAAAATTGAATAGAAACAGGGGCCACAAGCCACCCTTAAGGATCCCAGGAGGCTACATCTTGAATTTTTTTTTTAATTACTTTTTAACTTTTTTTATTAACTTGCTACAATATTGATTTAGAAAACCACGTATTACAGTTACCATCTATGCATTGTCATTTGTTCTGTTAAATATTCACCAGCTACATTTTCATCTGGTTTGGGCTACATGGGCCATGTGCTGGATGCCTCTGCCCTGAGCCACGTCAGTCAGCCTACAGGTGCCAGGGAACATGGAGTACCAACGCTGGGAACTTGGCTCTGCCCTAGATGTTTACAGAGTGCTGGGCTTAGAGTAACGGAGGTTTGGGTTCAAATCTCCTCGTGGACTCTTGGACCACAGAGAACCCCCGAAAAGTCACAAAACCACTCTCTGGGCCTCAGTTTAAAATGGAAGCAGGGAACCAAATGGCCATTTTAACCCAGGACCTCGGTGACCTCAGATAAGTCCATTCTGCAACTCGGTGTCCCCTCCCTGACTCTGTAAAATGGGAGAATTGGATCCAATCAACTCCTAGACCTCATCTGACTCTGAAAGCTGGATGGGCTGTTTGGAGACCCACCTGGGCAACAGCGTTTTGTTCTTCTCATAGAACAGCCGAAGATCCTGTGGACTGCTGGCCTGGAAGAGGGAAAAACACCAAATAATAACAGGAACTACACTGGATTTGCATATATATATATATATATATATATATATACACACACACACACACACACATTTTTTTACCACCATATTTAATATATATTGGATTACTTGCCATCTAGGAGAAGGGTTAGGGGGAAGAGAGTGAAATTGGAACACAAGGTTTTGCCAGAGTCAATGGTGAAAAATTATCCTTGCTTATGTTTTGAAAATAAAAAGCTTTAATAATAATAATAGTAACGGGCACATCTGGCAGGCTTCCAAAGGGATGCATCTAAGGTCATCTCATTTGCACCAGGGTACATACAGCCCTGTGGCTGTCTACCCACTCCCCATGCAGACCCTCACTCTGAATAGGAAGGGGCTGATTTAGGAAATAACAGGTTCCTTATCAGGAAATGCTGGATGATTCCTTTGGAGCAGGAAGCTCAGCTAGGGGTTCAGGTTCTTCTTCTAGCTCAGGTCTAAGATCCCCTCATGATCATTAACAGGGTCTGTTCAGGCCTTTTTTCCTACCACAGTAGAGATAAAGTGCTTAGAAACCGAGGGTGGCCTTTAATAAGATTTTTTGCTTGACAGAAGCAAAAGCATACAGAAAATTGATTTAAAAAAAAAAAAAAAAGACATATGCTATAGGGGCCATGGAAAAACAGGCACACTGTTGATGTGTAGTTGAATGCTTAGGCATGAGACTATATTACAGTATTATGGTACCATAAATGTAATAGATCATAAATCTTATGAATCTTTTCAAATGACAGAATACACATTTAACAAGTCTATAAAATAAAAACAACTCCCATTAAACAAAAACAAAACAAACTGCTAGTGGAGCCATGAACTGATCTAATCATCAAACCATGTTCCTTAACTTCTTGCAATGCACATACCCTTTTTATCCAGCTCTACCGCTCCTAGATCTATACCCAAAAATATCAAAGAAGGAAAATATTTACAGGGTTTTTTTTGTTTGTTTTTTTGGTAGTGACAAAAAAAAAAACCCCTAGCTGAGCTTCCTGCTCCAACCTGTCAGACTCCCCTCCCAAAGGAATCATCCAGCATTTTCTGATAGGGAACCTGCTACCTTCTAAGTCAGTCCATTTCTATTCAGAGTGAGGGTCTGCATGGGAAGTGGGTAGACAGTCACAGGGCTACAGCCTGGTACAAATGAAATGACTTTAGATGCATCCCTTTGGAAGCCTGCCAGATGTACCTGTTATTTATTATTATTAAAGCTTTTTATTTTCAAAACATATGCAAGGATCATTTTTCATCATTGATCCTTGCAAAACCTTGTGTTCCAAGCCAAGGCAAGGAATGATGGTACCTAAATGTAATTGACTATTCTTCTACAAGAAGAGATGATAAAGAGGGACTTTTTTTTTTTTTTTGCTTTTTGCTGAGGCAATTAGAGTTAAGTGACTTGCCCAGGGTCACACAGCTAAAGAGGGACTTTTTAAAGAAAGAATGAAAAGGATGGTTCAAAAGAAACTTGGAGAAAATTGTAGGGAAATGACCCAGCGTGAAGTAAGCAGAACCAGGAAATAATTTACAGTTACATCAACATTGTAACTGTAATCTACAGCAATGACCAATGTCAGAGCACACTCGTGACTTTTACATGCTACCCACTTCCTGACACATGTGATGGATACAAACTGCAAAAATGAGATGGGATTTTTGGGCATAAGTTTGTTTTACTTGATTTTTGCATATTTGTTACAAGTGTTTTAATTCCAATTGGGGATGGAGGGAGCGAAATGAAGGGCAAGGGAAAAAAATTTATTAAAAATGAACACCCAGCCAAGGCATTTATTTCCCTTTTTCTACTCAGAATTGCTCAATGCCCCAAATGGACATCTTCCCATACGTACTCACCTGGAAAGGGGCCTTGCCTGTCAGACACTGGTAAATGATTGTTCCTATACTCCACAGATCAGCTTTGGCATCGTAGTGTTGGGACATAATGACTTCAGGGGCCTGTGAGAACACAAGATATTTTTAAGTGAGTCAACAAGCTTGGTTTACTTAATCACCTACTATGTACCAGGCTGTGTACCTTTATGTGTTGCTGATAGAAAGGGGGGAAACCCCAATACTTAGCCTGCAGGAATCTACATCCTAATGAATGATGGAGGTGGGGAGGCGACAGGTAAACAAATAGTGACATAAGATACCTACAGTGAACATCTCCAAGTTCTGTAAATGACAGGACAGCTTTTTCCCTGGAGGACTGGCTAAGAGCTGATTTCTATGACCTCACAGAATTCTTCCCCCAGAATATCAGGGTAGGCTCCTCCCTTATTCTTTTTTGTTGTTGTTGGTTTTTCTAACATTTGTTTTTTTAATTTTTTTTAATTAAAGCTTTTTATTTGTAAAACATATACATGGGTAATTTTTCAGCACTGACCCTTGCAAAGCCTTCTGTTCCAAATTTTTCTCTCCTTCCCCTTCCCCCCCTCCCCAAGATGGCAGGAAATCTAATACATGTTAATTATGTTAAAATATATGACAAATCAGTATTTTGACATACTTAACATGTAGTGGGTTTCCTGCCATCTAGGGGAGGGGGTGGGGAGTAGAAGGGAAAAATTTGTAACAGAAAGCTTTGCAAGGGTCAATGATGAAAAATTACCTATGCATGTTTTGCAAATAAAAAGCTTTAAGTAAAAATAAATAAATAAAATATATGATATATCACCCTTATTCTTGTACAAGGATTTGCAGAAGCATAAAATAAAGGAGGGGGGGATACATTGTTAGGAACATTCCTGGTGTCTTGCACACAGTATATATATGTGAGTACATGTGAATTTTGTCAGTGAGATCTGTCTCCCCCAAACCAAGTCCTAACTTCTGGGGCTCAGAAATCACAGAATCATAGACTGAGATCTTTGAGGGATCTCAAATAAGAAAAGTGGCTTTTTTTTTTTTTTAAGGTCACACTGGTATGGAATAAAAAGATCTGAATTCAAACCAGGACGAAAGATCCATCTGAGCTATGTGATCCTGAGCAAGACACTGAACCTGTTTGTCTGTTTTCTCATTTGTGAAATGGGGATACAACCTCCCAGGGTTGTTGGGAGGACCAAATGAAATCATATTTACAAAGCACTTAGTATTATTACTATCAGTGTTGCTATTATTGTTATTACTGTTAATATTATTACTACCAGTACCACTACCATTGTTGGCTCATGATACAGCCAGATTCTCAACCCTGGTCAATGACTGCAAATCTTAGTACCACTGTACCCCACTGTCTCCCGTGCAAACCGAATTGTTTGGTCTAAGTTGGGGTCAGTTACAAAGAGAACCTGGGCTCTCAGCCTTGAAGGATACATGAAACCCCAAGGATGTCATGATCATTAAGATGGGTGAGCAGTCTTGAGAATTTCTAATGATTTTTTTCTAAATTAAAGGGAGCTTTCAGAAAAAAAGCATCAAAGAGAATAGTGGTTCATGCTCTAGTGAAGTGGAAATGGCCTCCTCAGTCTGGGAGCTGGACCAGAGTCTCCTTCCACAGTCAAGGAGGTGAGGGAAAAGGAAGGCTGAAAAACATTATCAAATGGAGACTTGATGGGCTGCCTGAAAGCAGGCAGGAAAACCACCTACCTGCCACAGATGACAGCAAAACCATACACATCCTAAACAGAACGATCAGTGATGACTGAGAAACTGAAACCGAAACCACAGTGACTTCTTCCACCCCAAAACAAAAAGCCCAGAGGCTTCTGTAGCTGAGGGCACTCAGATGGCAAAAGTGGGCTCACATTCGGGCAAAAAAGCCAGCAGCCTCTCAAAGTCTGCAGGATTCATGGGTGTCTAAAAAAAGGAAGAGCTGAGGGCTCCCTGAGAAACCCCACTGGGGTAGAAAAGCATAGGATATATATATATGTGTGTGTGTGTAAGATACAAACACTGGAGAAAAGAAATCAAAGACTAAATAGTAAACCTTACCTAAAACTGGAATCCCTAAAAACTAAAACAGACCAATCAGTAACCAATAACTACATGAATCTGTAAGAAGTCTCAGACAAAATTGAAGAAAATGTAGGATATTGGGGCATCTAGGAGGCGCAGTGGATAGAGCAGAGTTCAAATTTGACCTCAGACACTTAACACTTCCTAGCTGAGTGACCCTGGGCAAGTCACTTAACACCAATTGCCTCAGGGGGAAAAAAAAAATAAAATGTAGGCTATCAGATATATATCCAAAAAAAAAAAATTTGACCTAGAAAACAGGTAAAGGAAAAATAATTTTATCATTGGACTCCTTAAAAACTATGATTTTTAAAAAAGCTCACTATTTCAAAAAAGCAATTACAACTGTCCACCTTTCTTAAAATCAGAAGACAAATAAAGGTAGGAAAAAAAATGCCAATAACCTGCTGAACCACCAAAAAGATAAGTCCCAGAAATGTCATATCAAAATTCAGAATTTCCAAAACTCTTTTAAGCAACCAGAAAGGAGCTCAAGTACCAGAGAACCACAGCAAAGATCATACAAGATTTGGCAGCTTCTACTTTATGTAAGAAAAGAGCCTGGAAGAAAAAAAAGCAGGATTATCTATGTGTTACCTTTCTGTGTTATACACAGAAAACGAGTGAGAGGGAGACCAAAAAAATATGAAAATGAGAAAGACTCACTACATGTAGGTATATCAAGATAAGTAGATAGAGAAGGGCTGCAGGGCTGCAAAGTTAAGTATAATCCTAAAGGGGAGAAAAATGGCTCTTTAATGGAATAGGATTATTAAGCATTCTTGATGAAAAGACAAGAGAGATAAGTAGGAACTCTGAAACTGAAGCACATTTCTAGAAAGATAAACAGTTTAAAGTTCTTGAGAAAAATGTATGATTTCCATTTATGAATCCTAGCAAAGACAATGGTAACTACCAACAAGTATGACTGACAGTGGACTCCCCCTAATTAAATCTATGAGCTATTTTAATGTCCACAAGTACATGTACATACACATGTGTAAGCAATATTTATGTACACAGGAGAACTCTTATTCATTATGTGTGCATATACAGGGACACACACATGCATGGGGACACATGTTACTTCCTTCTCGCACATATGTAATTAAACATGTATACAGAGGGATGGGAAGGAAGGGGGAGGACAGGAACAGTTCTCACCATGTACATGGGGGAACCGCAGAGCGTGGCTGCCATCATGTTGTTCTGCAGGTAACGGGCAAATCCAAAATCAGCTATGAAAAAGACAGAAAAATGAATTCAGGATTGATCCTAAAAGACCTCACTTGTTTTACCTTCCCAGAAATGTCAACTCCCTTCATCCTGAGGCACTAAAAATTAATACCTCCAGAGGCACTCACAAAGACCACTGGGAGATAAGACATTGCCAAATAGCCCTCCCAAGGTTCTTGCAGGCAAGGGAAACAGTTCTTTTCTCTTCTCCCTCCTTTTTTCCTCCCTCTCCTGTTTGTTTCTCTCCTTTCTCTCTCTCTCTTCCAGGAGGGAGTCCTGAGCACAACTGACCTTGAGGGTCCTGGGCCTCAGTGACCACCTCATTCTTAGTTCTGTGTGGTCAGGGTCAGTTGGGGGAAATAGAAAAAAGTGCTTCTTCATCCTAACTTGTTCCCAACAGAATGCTAGCTTCATGAGAGCAGACTATTTCCTTTTGTCTCAATAGCCCCCAGGGCCTGGTATAAACTACAATAAGATGCTGAAAATCCATCTCTCCCAGTTTACAGACCGGTCAACTCGGCTCCCAAATGGTTGTTCCAATTCCAAGTAAGATGCAGAGCTGGGCCTTCCATAAACCTCCCTCCCTTCCCCTGGCTATGCTAGGCCTGCTGTCAGGCAGACAAATCCAGTCTCAAATGCAGACATTTATTAACTCTGTTGACTCTAAGAAAGTTGCCGTCTGCCTCAGTTTCCTCAACTATAAAATGGGGATAACAGCAGCACCTTCCTCAGAGAAGGATAGTTGTGAGAATGAAATGAGGATATCTGCAAAGAGCCTGACACATAGGAAGAGCTTAATTAAGTGCATATTCCTTTCCCTTTCCATCCCCATGCTACAGCTTTCCCACAATGGGAAAGTCTTAACTTCAACAGCAAGAAACTTAGTTTGGACCCAAGAGGGCTTCCTGACTCAGAGGGACTGTTTGGCTGCTTGCCCAGGGAGCCAGTTGCCACCCAGGAGACAGTGGAAATCCTCCATTTTGGGGGTCTCAGTTTAGAGATTATTTTCTAAGGGTCCCTCCAGCTTTTTAAAGGGAGAACACCAGGTTATTCTCTTTCCAGCAGGAGCCTGCAGTGACTGGGTCTCAGAGCTCTCTCAGGCTAAGGGCAAAGCGATCTCTGTGTCCAGAGCCCTCACTTCCCTCCCCGAGTCATAAGAGCCTGGCTCACACCTGAGCACGGCCTCAAATGACCCCATCTGCACTCATTAGGGGAACTAACTCATTAAACAAACCTATGGGAAGACGGAGCCGGAAGTCAGCTCTGCTCTTGGCTTTAACCATTTAACCATTAACCATTAACCATTAACCTGTGCAGCCCCAGAGCCAGAGAGGGAAGCCGGAGACAAGACTCTGGGGCCCTGGCCCCTACCCTGCCTACCTCAGCTCCACCAGGGAGGTGGAAAAAAGGCACAGCTCAGTGGGCTGCCTGTCCCCCAGGGAGTCCGTGTGGTCCCAGGACCTTGGCTACCTCCTGGGACAAGTCAGTCCCACCCTATGGGGCTTCAATTTCTCCCTCTCTAAAATGAGAGAATTTCTCCAGATCTATGATCCCAGGAAAATCAAGAGTTTCTGATTTTTTTTGCTTTTTGCTAAGGCAATTGGGGTTAAGTGACTTGCCCAGGGTCACACAGCTAGGAAGTGTCTGAGACCAGATTTGAACTCAGGTCCTCCTGACTTCAGGGCTGGTGCTCTATCCACTGCGCCACCTAGCTGCCCCAAGAGTTTCTGATTTTTACAGATCAAAAAACTGAGGACCTGAGATCCAGAGACTTATCCAAGATCACACATAGTAGGATTTTGCCCATCTGAAACTGAGGTTAAAGAGATTATATCTTGGGGCAGCTAGATGGTGCAGTGGATAGAGCCCCAGCTCTGAAGTCAGGAGGACCTGAGTTGAAATCTGGTCTCAGACATTTACCACTTCCTAGCTGTATGACCTTGGGCAAGTCACAACCCCAACTGCCTCAGCAAAAAGCAAAATAAATAAATTAAATAAAAAATTTTTTAAAAGATTATGTCTTGTTCAGAGTCATACAGATGACAAGTATACAAGGCTTTGAACTCAGATCTTCCTAATGTCAAGGTTAATGCTCAATCCCAGAAGCAGGTTGTCTCTAGCTTATCAATATGGGCTCAGGTTTGGAGGGGGAGGAGAAGGAGAGTCCCCTCCAGGGACCAATCCCTTCCAGAAGAGAATGAGGAGTGAATTCTGCTTTAACACCTTCTTTAAATGTAAATGGAAACAGTCACACAACAAACTGAAAATGGATGTTGTGAAACTGGCCCCAAAAAACAGAGCTGAGAAAGGGGGAGAATGGGCTATGAGTATGGAACACTGCAGAGAACAGATTTTTCATTATAATCATCATATTATAGAATCATTTTCTCCTTTTCATTAAAAATAAACAGATACAGAACTTTAAGATTTGCAAAGTGTTTTACAGATATCTCATTTTATCACAATTTCTGAGGGAGCTGTTATTCTTATATCCATTTTACAGCTGAAGTACCCAAAAATGAAAAGACCAGGGTCACACAGCTCATTAGTGTTTCATGTTGGATTTGAACTCATTTCTTTGACTTAAGATCTGTTGCTTTACCCACTGCAATATCTGGCTGCCTGAAGGAGGTGCTTAATAAATACTTATGGACCAATAAGAGGCAATTTTAAGCAACGTAAAGATATAAATGAGAGTCTCTCCCTCTTTCTCTGTGTGTGTATGTGTCTGTCTCTCTCTCTAAAGGAAACTAGGTCACTTACCGATCTTCACTCGAATGTTGTTGGGGTTGGACTTTCGGCCCCCAGAATAGGACAAGAGGATATTCTGGGGCTTCAGATCCCGGTGGATAATACCCTTGCTGTGCAGCATCTTCATGGCACCTGCGATCTGCTGGAGGAAGAGGCGGATGGTATCCTCACTCAGGGTCCGCATGGCTGGCAGAGGAGAGAAAGAAAAAAAAAAAATTCAACCAACCCATCAAAGGCTCTTCTCGTTTTAGAGAAAGGGAAACTGAGGCCCCACAGGTTGGGACTGACATATCCTAGGAGATACCTGAGCCCTGTGGGACCACAAGGACTCTCTGGGGAAAAATGGCTCACTGAGTCTTGTCTGGAGCTGAGGTAGGCAGGGTAGGGGCCAGGGCCCCAGAGTCTTATCCCCGGCTTCCTTCTCTGGCTCTGGGACTGCACAGGTTAATGGGTAACCGAGCCAAGAGCAGAGCTGACTTCCAGCCCAGTCTCCCCATAGGTTTGCTTAATGATCCTCATGAATTTGTTTCTGGGGCTCACCCAGCATGACAACTCTCCACCTCCTGAACTAAGTCCAGGAAAGCACTCCCGAATAATTCTCCAACCTCTCATTGATCTCTCTCTCTCTTTCTCTCTCTCTCTCATTTATGTGTGTGTGTGTGTGTGTGTGTGTGTGTATCTAGACAGATACAGATATATACACATATATGTGTATATAGATATATACACATATCTATATCTATATATGTGTGTGTATATATATATACATATGTACATATATATGAGAAAGAACTTCATTATATGTATGTATACACACACACATATATATATATACACAAGCAAATATAGGGGAAAATATAGGAATAAAACTTTGTTAATGTCCACTTTCTAAAAACAATTTCATAATTCCATACACAATTCTACTTAGTTCTTGGTATACTGCAATGTTTAACTTCCTAACAAAAAAATTATAAAGACAAGAATAAAAAAACTAAGAAATTTGTTTAAAAACATCCTCATGGATACAAGATACCTTCCCCTTTCTATACTTCCCACTCTCAAGATGGGGATCCATGAATGTAGGAACATGGCAGATAACATCAGATTTTTTTTTCTGATGTATAGATTGATTTTGGCTAAATTTCAATTTCTCTTCTTTAAAATTTTTTCTTTGTTATAAAGGATGGGCTCTCAGAGAAAGGGGATATAGGAGATTATGTAATGTTTTTCCCCTCAAAATAAATTCCCACAATTCCTTCTCTCTCCAAGAGATCTCTTGAGACTTAAGAGAAAAAACAAAAACAAAACCCAGACACAAGTGTGTATACGTGTGTGTCTGTCTGTCTGTCTCTGACACCCTGAGGCCAGAGAGACACATAGACAAGCCTCTTCCCTGGTCAGACATTGTATCCATCATCAGGGGTCTTGGCCAGCAGCAGAAGCAGGGGGCCACACCACACATTCCCCCACCACCTGCCTCTCTTCCAGGTTCCCTTATAACCAGAACAGAAATAGGAGGCTTAGTCAAAGTTTGGAGACATGCAAAAGTTAAGTGGGTTATGAAGGAATTGACCCCAGATCGTGAGGTTCTAACTCTGGGCTACCTAGAAACTGAAGTTGGCCCTTCCTCCAGCTCGGCCCAAGGAGGGCCTGTCCAACCACTGAGTTCTCTCTTGCATACCTCTGAGGGAGGGATTCCTACCCCCATTTTACAGATGAGAACACCCAAGGCCAGAGAGGAGGAAATAATCTGCCCACAGGTGCAGCAGCCAGTTGCTGGCAGCCAGTTTTGCAGAGAGATGCACGCATGGACACACACAGCTGGGATGTGCAGCCAGGCCCAAATGGCCCATCACCAGACCACAACAGGGCCCAGAGTCTCTGGCCCTGATCGATCCTCCCAGAGATAAGGGGGGAGGCTGCAGTGGAAGAGTCCCCCTCTGGCCCCCAGGGGCCTCCTAGGAGCAGCCCCTGCAGCTTATCAGCACAGCTAAGGTCAGGATGCCCCAGGCTCAGACAGGCCTTCCAGACAGCTGTCGGTGAGAGCAGTAAACAGGCTGGGGGGTGAGGGCCGGGCCAGACCAGTCCTTCTTTAATCCGCTCAAATATTTACAGACTGTGTGTCTGTGTGTCTGTCTGTGTGCATGGGAGGAAGCCTGGCCCTGGTGGATGGCCCTCTGACCCACGGCCAGGCTGGACACAGCAGGAGGCTCCCAGCCACAGCCACTACAGTCCCTTCCTTGCTCGGCCTCAATCCCACTTCCAGAGCAGCTTAATCCTGGCTCAGGGAGAGGGACCCAGGACACAAGCTTGGAGGCTGGCTCTGTCCCAAGCACAGCAGAAGTGGTTTGTGGTCTCCAGGCCTGCACCCCTGTCCCAGCAAGTCCTGCAGGCCCTGGTTCTCACTCTAGTTGTGCCCGCGGGAAGCTCCCACAGAGCTCCCTGCTCCTGCCCGCTATGCCCACCGACATCCCAGGAACACAAGCCCCCCAAAACTAAGCCGGCTGTAACCAGAGCTGACAAGGCAAGAGCAACCCGAGAACCCCTTCTGAGCAGCCCCCAATCTTGCTTTAGTTAGGACTCCCAAAGGAGAGCTGGAGGGGGCAGCCGCAACCTTGGGGCCAGTGACCCCACCAGGGGCAGGAGGGGTGACCTCGGCCCCTATGGGCATCCTAACCCCGGGCCGATGCAGCCCCCGTCGCCCCAGATCCCAAGGCACTCCCTTCCCTCTCTGTGTGGCCAGAAGTTAACTTCTGTGGCGGGCCTCCTTGGCAGAGAGGAGCCAAACCAGCAAAGGCAGGGCGCGCTTGGGGTCACACTGAGCTCAGCTGATCCTCACGACCACCTGGAAATAGGTGTGCCCATTCTACAGGTGAGGGAAGTGAGGCAGAGGGGGAGGGACCTGTCACAGGGCACCCAGATCCTGACTAGGCCCTGACAGGCCCAGGAGGCCAGCACCGGGAGAAAGAAGTACAGGGCCGCGGTCAGGGAGCACGCAGGGCAGGCTCTGCACTCACTCCTGCACTACACCTTGTTCCCAGGTAAAGCCTAACAGTGGCTGGCTGGCAATCCTCAGCAAGCCGCCCTCTGTACACCTGCCCACGGTGTGGGAGCGCTTCCCAGAACCCGCCTCTGCTCCCTCAGTTACTCACAGTGCAGGTAGTCAGCAAGGTCGCCACCATTGCAGTACTGAAAGAGACAGCGACATCACAGTCACGCTGATGTGCAACCCCCAAAGAGCCCTCCTGGCTGATACCCCGTGTTCTAGGGGCCCTGACACCCCATGTTCTAAGGACTGACACCCTCTGTTTTAAGGGCCCTTCCAGCTCTGACACCCCATGTTCTAAGGACTGATACCCTCTGTTCTAAGGGCCCTTCCAGCTCTGACACCCCATGTTCTAAGGGCCCTGACACCCCATGTTCTAAGGGCCCTCCCAGCTCTGACACCCCATGTTCTAGGGGCCCTGACACCCTAAATTCTAAGGGCCCTCACAGTTCTGACACCCCATGTTCTAAGGGCCCTGACACCCCATGTTCTAAGGACTGACACCCTCTGTTCTAAGGGCCCTCCCAGCTCTGATACTCCATGTTCTAGGGGCCCTGACACCCTAAGTTCTAAGGGCCCTCACAGTTCTGACACCCCATGTTCTAAGGGCCCTGACACCCCATGTTCTAAGGACTGACACTCTCTGTTCTAAGGGCCCTCCCAGCTCTGACACTCCATGTTCTAGGGGCCCTGACACCCTAAGTTCTAAGGGCCCTCACAGTTCTGACACCCCATGTTCTAAGGGCCCTGACACCCCATGTTCTAAGGACTGATACCCTCTGTTCTAAGGGCCCTCCCAGCTCTGACACCCCATGTTCTAAGAGTCCTCTGAGATCTGAGCCAATGGCCCCCTGGCAGCTCCTCCTAATCTCAGCTTTAATGCATGCTCTTTCCTCCCAGGGTGACTGTAGCAGGACCAGAGAGCTCACCTCCATAACCAGGTACACAGAGCTGGCCACCTCCTAAAAGACACAAAAGAAAACCATTGGTGGTCAATGGATGAGGATTCTGGAAAAGCCCTCACCCCTCACTCACCCCAGCATCAGAGAGGAAGCCTGCCTGAATCCTGACACCAGAGGAGTGATAAGGAAGACCCCCAGAGAGAGGGGGGAGGATTGCCGATGGAAGGGGAGGACCAGCTGGGACAGCCTCCCTGGGGGCCGGGGCAGCCTCCCCAGCTTTGTGGGAACAGCCCACTTCAATGCTTCCTTAATGCAAGACGCCAGGGAAATTATAGGTCAGTGCCACAGCGAGGGTGAGTCAGGGCCGGGGACCCTGGCAGCAGGAGCAGCCAGATGCCAGTCGGGCATTCTATTGGCATCTCTGCCCCACCCCCTATTCTTTACAAGGCCCCTCCCAAGCCCTAGGTGTCCGGAAGCCACCTCCAAGAGGGCCCTCCTTGAACTCTCGGGCCCAAACACAAAAATCCCAGATGCTACGTGCTGACAGCCATGTGCTGATAGAGGTAAAAAGAGACGGCATCCTGGTGCTGTAAAAAGGGCAACGGAGCTGCATCTGGGCTGGAATCCCAGCAGTCTCTTACTACCAAGGTGACCCTGAGCCAACGTCCTTAAACCATCTGTCCTCAGTCTCCCCATCTGTAAAACGGGGGGATGGACTAAAACGACTTCTCAAGTCCCCAAGCTGTCTACTTGGATGCCGGGGTGCACCAAGGGCAGAGAGGGGGTGCTACTACCAAGGTGACCCTGAGCCAACGTCCTTAAACCATCTGTCCTCAGTCTCCCCATCTGTAAAATGGGGGGATGGACTAAAACGACTTCTCAAGTCCCCAAGCTGTCTACTTGGATGCCGGGGTGCACCAAGGGCAGAGAGGGGGTGCAGTGGGCAGAGCAAGCGGGCCCTGAGTTCAGGACAGCTGACCCTTCCTAGCTGTGTGATCTTGGGCAAGTCACTCACCCCGATTGCCTCACAATTACAACCCCCCCCTTTTTACAGATGAGGAAACAGGGCCTGTTTCCCTGAATCCCTGTCTATGATGTGTCAGGTACAAGGGGGACCACTGAATCTTATAAATCTAAGACTAAGACGCTTTCGAGGTCCAATCTCTATCTGTCCCCTCTTTTTCCAGATGAGGAAATGGGGCCCAGATCAGTCAGGTGAGTTGGCCAAGCTTACAAGGACAATAAAAGCCAGAATCAAGACCAGTGGTCCCAGGCTGAGGATCTACAAGGGGGCCCACTGAATCCTCTAGATCTAAGACTAAGAGGCTTCACAAGTCACACATTTGTGGGCCAATGCAGGTGTCTGTGTTGCTTTTTTATCCACAGGGGTTTCAAGGGCTGTTTTTCTTTTTTTTTTGGGGGGGGGAGGGTTGATCTTTTTTTGAGGATGAAGAGAAATTAAAAGAAATTCTTGTTAGCTGATTTTTTCTTAGTCAGGATTGTCATTTCAGACAAAGGGAACCGAAAACATCTGATGATTTTGCATATAGTTACTGCCATCCTTGAAATCATATACATGGAAATTATGTATATATGCACAGACTCATGGACAAAATAATTCAATAAAGTAAGCCCTGGGCAGCTTTCTCTTACTTTCCTGCTAAGGAGAGCCCCCTACATTCCCAGGCGGCAAGGTCTGAATGATGAATGAGAACAGGAGCCCCTTATCTGACCAGAGAGGGATTTCCTGACCCCTCTAAGTAATGGCTGGTCATGAATGACACTGAGCATCAGGGTGATGCAGGGAGCAGGGTACCCCAGGTCTCTGTTGGCAAACAGAGTCAGGAGTTGGGAGAACGAGGATGCACAAACTGGTCCTATCAGAACATTACAGCACCAACTTGCCAAAGGATGGGGCTGGGAAAACACAATAGCAAGTCTGGGGTGAGGAAGCCTATGATGGATGGAGCAAAGGCTTCTCTGCATGGTCCAATGCTGCACCGAGGTCTGACTAGTGTCCCCCCCAGCTCTTTCTTAATGTTCCTTGAGGGCAGGAATATTTCATTCAAGTCTTTGAATCCTTAACACCTGACACACAGTAGGCATTTAATCAATGTTTGTTGATTGACTGAATAAGGACCACTGGCCACCCCTCTCCCCCAAGACTTTCTCTGCTTGGCCTGTAACTACTTTCCCAAAGGAAGGGGCTGTAGAATACCCCTGGGCTGCCCCAGCACTGAACACAGGCCATGTCAATGCCCACTCAAATAGCCTTTCCTTCAATCCAACACACTGTTTATTCCCAATTCAACCATCATTTAAATGCCTATGATGCATCAGGTACAAAGGGACCACTGAATCTTATAGATCTAAGACTGAGACTTGAGGTCCAACCTATATCTGCCCCCATCTTTTACAGATGAAACAGGGCCTGTACCCACTCAAAACAGCCTCTCCTTGAATCCAACACACTGTTTATTCCCAATTAAGTGCCTATGAAGCATCAGGTACAAGGGGACTTTGTACTGAAGACTGAGACTTTAGAGGGCCAACCTCTATCTGCTCCTCTCTTTTTACAGGAAATGGGGCCCAGATCAGTCAAGTGAGTTGGCCAAGCTTACAAGAACAATAAGTCAGTCAGAATATGAATCAAGATCACTGGTCCCAGACTGAGGACTTTCTCTACCACACTGATTACCCTAAAAGGCCAAAAAAAATGAAGAAAAAAAAGGGGGGGGGGCATTACCTGCAAGAAATTAACATTTTATTGGACACAGATCCAACATCAGTCACAAGAAATTTGATCTTATTTATCACAGACCAGAAGCCCTGAAGCACATGGCTGGGGCATCCCTTACCCTGGGCAAATCACTTACTCCCAATTGCCTCAGTTTCCTCATCTGTAAATGATGTAAAATGGGGGAAGGGTGTCTTAGGAAGCAGCACCCTCCCAACATTACTAAGAATGCAGCTCCCACAGGATGAGTTTTGACACTGGTCCCACAAATATCTTCCCTCCCCAGCTCTTAGCTGCCTATGACCACAGTCCTCTGCCCCAGACCAGCAGAGAGGTGGGGTTATTAATCAGGCCATCTGAATTACTCCTCCCTTTCCCCTAGCACAAATCACTCATTCAGCAGGAGACAGGACCCAGGGATATCTTTGGGACTAAGGAGGAAACCTGGCTGATGTGGTTACTAGTCTTGACCGCAGTCTCATCCCCACCCATGGAAATGATGAAACGGGCTAATCTTTCTTCCTTCCTCCCCAATAGAAACCAAGCCCTGCTGGCTGATCCTGCCACCCCAGCAGGCTGCTAATGCCCTGAGAGAGACTGTAAACTCCTTGAGGGCAGGCGATGCTATTCTTTTCTGTCTCTCCCTCCCAAGCATTCAGCACAGTAAATGCTGACTGGACAGAGACACAGAATCACAGAGCTAAAAGCTCCCAACAAAAATGGGCCATCGAATCTATATCACACTTCAAAGCAAGAACCTGCTCTGACAAGTGGGCTGTGCTGAGAGGGGATAGGAACAGACCCCTAAATCTTCATCTAATCCCTGCTTAAGGTTTTTGTTTTTAATCAATACTCCAGAAAGAGGTCTCCCATCCCATTAACTAAGGTGGAATGCTAGATTAGTCAATGAATTAGCAAAGCTTTTCTTAAGCACACATTTTGGATCTGGGTCTTATGACTGGGAATGCAGCTTCCCAAGTAATTCTAAGTCTCCCATTCCAGCTGCTGTTCCAAAGCTCTTGTTCAAATGTGCACCATACCCCTTACTGCTTCTTCTCTTGCTAGATGGCCAGCTAAGTGGCTGTGGATAGAACACTGGACCTGGAGTCAGAAAAGGCCTGAGTTCAAATTCAACCTCAGACACTCACGATTCAAATATGGCCTTACACATTTCCTAGCTGTGTAACCTTGGACAAAAAAAAAAATCCCCATTTGCCTTAGTTTCCTCATCTGTAAAATGATCTGGAGAAGGAAATGGCCAATGACTCCCATATTTCAGCCAAGAAAAAGCCACTGGGCTCACAGAGTCAGACCTGACTGAAATGGTTGAACAATAAACATAATCCCATCTATCTGGAATTCCTTCCCCAGTTCAGATGGCAAGCCAACTGAGACCCTATGTGCTGGAAAGGTTCTCCTTTCTCTTGACATTATGAGGACTCTGGGTTCTTGACTAACCCACCTTTTCATAACTCAAAGAATAGCATCAATGAGTTCCTTGTATGTTCCACACTTAAGCTTGCTCCCTCCCACCCTGGGTCTCCCTGCTGTGCTTGGGTATGAGCCCCAGTTTCAGCTCCTTGAAGGCAAGTTTTTCTAACCATACAGCACCCATGGCATCTATACAACGTGCAATTCATTCCATCCTTGAACCCTGGTCTCACCTCCTCCAAATTACTCTCATCCTTATGACATGGACTCAAGGTCCTTCATCAACATAGTGGTCCTGCAATTTATCAACTGCATGGCGTCCAGCACTGAATAAATGTGGTGGGAGAAGGGCAACAAGTTGAGAGCTACCATCTTTTTATTCCTCACTCAATGTAACCCAAGATTTTGGGGGCTTCCCTATCCCATTACTGATTCAATTCCTAGCACCTTTGGGTACTAGGGAATTCAGGGTAGGAGGAAAAGCACGAGCCAAACCTGGTCCCTGCTGCCAACTAGAAAACCATTCTTCATCCTGGATTTATACCAAAGCTCTTAGCTCCTCATAGAGGATGGTGTGTCTCCTAAACCTTTGGAAAAGTCTGAATTCACCAAACAGATTACTGAGGAAGGAGTAGCCAAGAAAACGGGGAAAATTCCTTCTCCTTTAAGCAGAACAAAAGTACAATAGCAGTAATTCCATCTCCTAGGACTAACAATTTACAAGAGCCTTCTTCACAGCAGCCCAAAGCTGGATTTTATTCCTATTTCACAGTTTATAGGATCATAGGACATAAACATGAAACTAGAAAACTAGTTCAATGCAATCATTTTACAGATGAGCAAACTGAGGCATTTTAAATCATCAGTTGCTCCCAAACACTAAGAATTTTTTTTAAAGACATCCGTTCACTGAAATTCAATTTATACAACTTTTCAGTAATAACTTCTATGTAACCCAACCCTTCCCTTCTTCTTAGCCCCTATAAAGTTGCCCTGTTTCCTCACTCTCTCCCAGACAGTTAAGTTCAAAATCACCCTTGACACCCCCCTCCTCCATAGCATCATCAGCTGTCAATCCTCTTGATATGATGGCCACGAAATCTTTAATCTGTAATATATTCTCTGTATTCACACAATCTTAGTTCAAGGACTTAGAAGCCTCACCTAGAAAGCATGAGAAAAAAAAAATCTTTCTTTGTAGTCAGTTTTTCTAATAAACATCTCATTTCCAAAATGCATAAGGAACAAATTTATGAGAATAAGAGTCACTTCCCGATTTGACGGAAAGTCAAAAGATATGATTGGGCACTTTTCAAAAAGAATTACAACCACATGAAAAAATGCTACGAATCACTAACAATTAGAAAAATGCAAATTAAAGCAACTCTTGAGGTTCTGCTTCTTAAACACTAGACTGACCACAAAAAAAAAGACAAAACTCTCTGACATGAAGCCTTTCCTAGTGCCTCTGTCCCTCAATTACCTGTATTTATTCTGCCTGGATGATATACATCATCCCCACTCCCCATTTTAGAATACAAGTTCCTTGAGGGCAAGAACAATTTACTCTTGTCTTTGTATCTTTACCACCTAGTAAAGTTCCTGGCACACAGTAGGAACTTAATAAATGTTTCTTATTTCAATAACCTCCTAATCGGTCTCTCAGCTTCCAGTCCTCTTCCCTTCTCCATAAAGCTGTTCAATTGTGAGCACAGGCCCCCATCATAAACCTGCCACTCTCCTGCCAAGAAAACTTTTTTCAGCTCACAAGAATAAAACATAAACCTCCTGAGCCTGGTAAGAGGCCCTCCACAAACTCTTCCAGACATTCTCCAGTCAAAATAAACTAGACTTCGATCTCGTTAAAAACTTAGGTCGTTTTTCAGTCAAGTCTGACTCTGTGACCTCATTTGGGGTTTTCTTAGATACTGGAGCGGTTTGCCATTTCCTTCTCCAACTTTTGCTATTTCCTTCTCCATTATACACATACAAGCTGTCCCAAATCTGGATCAAATGAGTTAACATATGTCAGGTGCTTCTAGAGTTTCTCAAGTGTGATATAAAGGCCCCGACACCATCCTTCTTCCCCCTACAAGGAGCCACGGCTGCCTCCCCCAGATAAGACTCCTTTCTTGGTTCCTAGGCCCTACTAAAGCTGATTTATCAATCCAGACTGAGAAGGACAGAGCAGTCAGCCGTGCTCCTGGATCTGGTCAGGGGGGAATGAGCCTTTTTTAAATATCCCCCTCAGAAGGGGAGCGGGCAGCCTCATTCCCCAGCATGGGGGGCCTGTCCCCAGGTCCCATCAGCCCCAGTCAGCCTGCCCCTCCCTTCTGCTGCCCCATTCCCCCTTGAGCCCAGCCAGCAGGAGCCAGCTGCTGCAGAGAGATAGCGGAGAGGGAGATATCGGCCATCTGCTCTCCCTGGGAGGGTCCCCCAACACACAGGGCCAGAGACTGCGGAGGTGATCATCTCCCCGATACTGCTCTGCTCCCTGTGGCTCAGAGGGGCAGGGAAGGGGTGTGATCCCCCACTCCCCCTCCAAATCCAGCTGTTGTCTCTCCCTCCCAACCCCCAAGGCTGGGCCCAGAGAGATTCCTGCCGTGCAGCAGGTGCTCCCTCAATGCTTGCTGATTCAGCCTAACTAGGAGGTCCCTCCCCGGCAGGTCTTCAGATCCTTAGCTGCTCAGCCCCACAACCCAAACTCGGCCTCTGCAGCCTCCACACGGGCCTTCTGGCAAGACAGGTCTCCACAGGCTTGTCTGATCCCCGCCTTCACTTACAGAGTCTAATGCAACTGAAGTGCTGGCCTCCTTCCAGGCCCAGCCTGGCCCACATCCTCTGAAAGGCTACTCTGGGCCAGACCCTGCTTAACCCCTGAGCCAGGCTGGGGACCAAATCCTAAGCACCCCCATGGCCGCCATTCCTCCCCTCCTCACTAGTGCGAGGACATCAGCCACAGGCCTCCACCCCAAGACCCCCAAATTCCCCACGTGAGGAGTGGGGAAGGGAGGTGTCTGGGACCATCCTGAGGCCAGTGGCAAAGGCTGGGCGGGCAGGAGAAATGAGTGTAGACCCAAGCCCCCCAAGCCCAGATGCCGGGCAGCCAGCCAGCAACCCCCGTGCCAGGCTCTTGGCTGGCAGCTGCCACGAGGTCTAGGGCCTTCCTGCCTCCCCTCAGGGCCCAAGCCTCATTAAGTCCCCCTCCTACCCTACATTTCTCAGCTAGCACTAACTGTAAGAAGCCCTTCTCTCTCCTTTGGGCATCTCCCAATGGCTGTGTGCACTTTGGGTCCCTCCTCCCTCCCCAGAGGCAGCCAGGGGGGCCCAGAAGCTGCTCCAACCCTGTCTCCTGTCAAGGCTCTCAGGCGGGGAGGAGGGGAAGAGCTCAGTGGTCTAAGCTGGCCTGCCCAGGCCTGGAGCATCAAGTTCCATCACATCCTGCTAAATTTGGTTTTTAACAACCACCCGCAGGGAGGCAACAGGTGCTCCCCTTGGCCCCAGACTGGGCACGGCCTCGACCACCAGAAGCTGCTGGCCACCTTTTAAGAGAATCACCGATTCCTTTCTCTCGAGGTCCAAATAAATTACGGCTGGAGCCCCCGAGAATTCTAAAACAGGCCCCAAATTCCAGCCATTCTCAATGAGACTACACTCAGACTCGGCTCCCTGCTGCCTCTGCCCTGGTGGTCCCCAGGGCCCGAAAGCACCTTCCTACAGAACAAAGAGGGCCTCACTCCTCAGAACCCCGCCGTCTATCCTATATCTCTATTTTCTGTGTATACGGAGATCAGCTTCCTGGGGCAGGACTGCTGGTTCTGCTTCTCCACTACTAGGACAGAGGAGACCTTAAATAAGAGACAACTGGTGTGAAAGAAATCAAAATACCCAAGAGACCTGGGTTCAAGTCCCAACACTTAGAAGCTTAAATTTCATCTTGGACTATGTCAGATCATGAGGGTAGAGCTGGAAGGGATTGAAAAAACCATCCAGTCTCACCCTTCTCATTTTCCAGAAAAGAGAATTGAAGCAACCCAAGGGGTAAACATCCCAGGCAACAAACATGAGAAGGCAGGTTCAAACCCTAGTCCCCTATCTCTGCAAACTACTCACTGGAAAGTTGCTTCTCTTTCGGTCACAATTTCTCCATCCCTTCATTTCACACATGGGAAAACTGAGCCCCAGAGAGCTGACGGGACTTGACTAGGAAGTGGCAGAGCTGAGATTCAAGTGGAAAAGGCTAATAATTCTCACTACAAAAACAACTCCTGTCATTTCCATAGAATCTTTCTATTTATGTATTTATATAATCTGTATAAATTTATATATTTATGTAGAAAATTTTTTTTCAAGAAGAGGATCACAGATTTAATGCTGGAAGGGACCTGATAGGCCGTGGAGTCCCATGGCCTTGTTTATGGATAAGGAAGGTGAAAATCAGGCTAGCCCCAGCTAGGGTCTGAGGCGGCATTTGAAATCGGGTCCTCCAGACTCCAGACCAGCACCACTATCACCACCCCGCACTTGCCTCTTCACAGTAATTCTGGGACATGGGCAAATACCCCAGGACTCAACAGGAAAAGTAAGAAACATGACCTCCATTGACAAGGTTATATAACCCACATGGGGAATAATCCCCAATCACTGGTGCGGGACTTTCCACAACATTTCCACAGAGTTCTGAGCTATTCATGGGGTGAAAGTCAACTCTGTGTGGGCTCCCATGACATGGAGACCCCATACCTGCAGCCAGCCTCGGACCAAAGCTGCATAAACAAGGAGGTTATTTTTGAGGAGGGCTCCCAGGTCTCCCACGCTCCCCCAAACATCTGGACACTCACTGTCAAGTCACACTCTCACATACATATACTCAGTCCCATATACACTCAGTCACACATACATATGCACCTATAAACTTAATCAGTTCCCCCCCCACACCCACCTACACACTCTCAGACAGTTTCACACACTCATATTCAATCACACACTCACACTCACACAGTCACACATATACATATATACACTCAATTTCACACTGACACACTCAGATACATATACATCTATACACTCAGTCACACACATACACTCAGTCATACATTCACAGTCACACACTCACCCATTCAGTTGAACATATATATATATATTCTCACTCAAGTCACACATACATATATACACTTGGTCAGCTCCTCACATACATATACGCTCACACACTCTCATACACTGACAATCTGTCACACTCACACACTTAGTCACACACTCGCTCAGTCTCACACACACATATATATGTATTATACATACACACCCACAGACACACACAAGCTACTAAGACACTAAGCCCGCCAAGCCGGCCCCCCTTTGTCTTTCTGGGAGACTTAAGTCTCTCTGCCTAATAGGATCTCCTGAGGCCCAGCAGCCAAGCCCAGGTCTGGTGATCCCCAGCCTGAGAGAGCATCTGATCTAGTTAACCCCTTCCTTATCAGCCCCTGACTTCCAATCACCGCTGGGCCCCTCTCCGGACCCCCGAGGCAGGCCACAGGAAAGGACTTGAGTCATTTCTCCTCAGCAAGCACAGTCCAAGCCTCAAGGCTAGCCACAATTGCTGCTGGGTCAGTCTGGGCTGGGGCAAACACATGCAAATGCGCACTTTCCATGGGCACCTGGGAGCAGGAGTGGGTCTGGCCAGGGCACTCCACCTACTCCAGACAGGTCTCTATGACTGACAATAAGTTGGTTCCCTTCTGGGACCAAATATGAACTCCTGTTTGGAATTTAAGGGCAGCTTAGGAGGCTCAGGGCACATCAAGGTGGGCCTGGAATCAGGAAAACTAGCCCCGGACCCTAGCTGTGTGACTGAACAAATCATTTAATCCCTGTTTGTCTCAGTTTCCTCATCTGTAAAATGAGCTGGAGAAGGAAATGACCCCTCCAAATAGGGTCATAAAGAGTCAGACAAGACTAAAAAACCACCAAGAGTGGGCTACTGGGAACTGACCTGACAATTCAGAATTTTAAATCCTTTCACAACCAGGTACCGACCTTTTCAGGCTTATTGCCTGTCAGGTGTCTCCCCATCTACCCATGACCAATGTTAATGGTAATGGCAGTTCATAGTAATAAAGCTTTTTAGGGTTTCCACATTACCTATTTTTGATCTTCCCAACGGGCCCTATAAGAGATCCTCATATCTCTATTTTATAAGTGAGAAAACTTTTCACTGAATTTAAATGCCCGGGACAGAGTCTGAAAAATCTGAAAAATGATTTGAACTCAAGATAGTTCTTGCTGACTCCCAGGCATACTGGCTAATCACACTGTGTCTCAAAATAAGGATCTGAGGTCGAGAGAGCAGGAAGGTATCCTGGCCTAATGAATGGGCTTGCTTTATAGAGGAAGGAACCAAAGCTCAGAGAGTTCCATGATCACAAAGACAAGAGGTGGGACTGGAACTCAGACCTGACTCTTTCCACTGTTCCACAACTGGGGTAGGGAGTTAGGGACTGGGAGAAAAAGAGCAAGGTAGGAAAGAAAGAATATGGGCAAGAAAGGATGATGGAAGACTTGCTTTCAACCCTTCCTCCCTAGGGAAAGAAAAAAAATAAAAGGGGGGGGGGAGAGAGAGGCCTGCCCTAGAGCTCCAGATCCTACCTCATCAGGTACTTACAGGCCCCCAAGGCTTATCTCCCATCACCCTCAGGGTCACAGATACAACCCTCCAGCAGCCCTGGATCTCTCAAACCTAACCCAAAATGGGTTGGGAAAGGACCCAGATCCCTCTACAAACTTCTAGCTCTGGCTTCAGTCTGTAAGTGGGCGTTTCTTTTTTTTTTTTTTATGACAGGAAGAAAAAAATGGAGTTAAGGAAGACCACACACTGACTTCCCTCCAGCCTTCAAAAGAAAAGCAAAAACATAAAATGTAAATCCAAGTCAGATGTGTATATCTTTATATATATGTGTGTATATCTACATGCATATGTACAAGCATACATTCATACATGTTCACATAGTGTGTACATGTATTCACATGCATGAGCATTTTGCACGTGTGTTCATGTGTGCATGTATTTATAATGCAAGCATGCCTTTCATTTACATGTGTTCGTGTGTGTTTGTATGTGTGTTTGCACATGTGTGTGCGCAAGTGCACATTTATATATACACATACCTATGTACACATGCACACACACACCAGACAAACAATTCACTTCTTGGCTGTCAAAGCCGGCAGTATTTGGCCTCCTGTCTAACAGCCTGAGTCACTGTGAGGGTGAGGAATTCCCAGGGTGCTGGGAGAACAGGTTAGGCAGGCAGTGTCCTTGTGGAGGGGTGAGCCCACTGGAAGTCTACCCCCCACCCACCCCACCCTGTCCTACCTAGGGGTGGAGATACCCTACGTCCTCAAGGTGTCAGAAAGGGGATTCCCCAGCTACCAGGGCCTCTGGCCCCAGAAAGACAGACCTGCCCAGGTACAGAAGGTGGGAGCAGGGAGAGGATGGAGGAATGGGGGGAGACATGGGGAAGAGCCCTCACTCTGCCATCCCCCAGGAGCCAGGCCATACCCTGCCCACTGATCACCCCCTCATGACAAGGCACTGCCCAGGGCCTTATCCCATCAATCTCTTTTTTGCCAAACTGAGAAGCAAATAAGTGTCAGAAGTTCAAACCCCAACACTTGTTCTCTGTGTAACCCTAACCTCAGTTTTTTTTGGGGGGGAGGAGGAAAGCACTTTGTAAACTTCAAGAGCCACAAATGACATCTATTATAAAAGACCAACATAATTCCCAGAACCACTGATGAGGGAGGAGGCCCAGAAATGGGAGCAGACCCCTGGGCCAGTCCTCACTGTGTGTGTGTGCTTGGGGTCTGTGGGTAACCAGAGACTAGCCTCCCCACTTTTCCCCTCCCCACCTGGGGGGGACAAGCAGAAGCAAAGTCAGGCCTAGGTTTCTCTAAGTACCTTCCAAGGCTCAAAAGGAAGGGTTGGGACGTCCTGTGTATAGGTGTAGAATCAAAGGGCTGGAGGCCAGACTGGATTGATTTAAAATCCAAACACTACCTCCCTGCCCTAGAGCCTTTTCCTTAAAAGCCTCAATTCCCAATAGTGTTTAAAAAAAAAAAAAAAAAAAAAAAAGGAAAAAGGAAATTGTAAAGAAGAAAACCCTCTTGGGGCAGCTAGGTGTTATAGTGAATTAAAATTGGGCCTCAGACAGGAGCTGTTTGCCTCAGTTTCCCCATCTGTAAAATCAGTTGGAGAAGGAAACAATAGGTTGACTCAGAGCTGGATTCCCCTCCTTGCTACTGCCAAGGGAGTGGAAGGCTTTGGAAAAGGGAGAATAATAAAAAGTGGCATTTCTCTAGCATTTTCTTTTGAGCCTTTTAATAGCCTCCCCATTTTATAGAAATATAAATTTTTTTATTTTTTTTAAAAAATTTTACAAATTTACTAGGAAACAGGACCAGAGTGGAACTAATTTGTCCGTGATCTCCCTTGTAGTTTGTCTAAAGTAGGAATCTAAATGAAAGCCTTCCCAACTCCGTGTCCAGCTAAGTGACACGAAATACAAGTGCTTTGTATTTTCTATTTTTGTCTAATAATTCAGTCACCTTAAAAGCTACTAGAGTCAGTGATTCTATTATAAGGGGATCATTCCTCCCAAAACTCAAATTATCCCAGGCTTCCCAAAGCCAGAGAGGGGAAGTGTGTCACATGCTACCTGTATGCTCTGGGCCTCAGTTTCCCCATCAGAACAGGTGGAACTACAAAGTCTCTGAGGTCACCCTCTCCCCCAGCTTATTTGTATTTATTCCCTGATCCAGGTAAAACTTCTCCCTCCCAGGAGAAAAGAAGCCAGGAAAGAAGAGGTTAATGTAGAAGGAACCTTCCCTCCCTTCCTTCCTCCCCTCCTCCTCCCCATCTGACTTATGTAGTTACGCACCTGTTACAAGATGAGATGCCCGCACCACCCCAGCCCCCTCCCCACTGGCAAACCGGAGCCGGGCAGAGGGAGGAAAGAGGGGGTGGACAGGAAGTCCCTCCCCATGCCCAGGCTGCCGGGACACTGTGTCTCCTGTCCCCAGTTTTCTGCAGGCCCGTGACCCTCGCTGCCCGGCCACCTCCAACGGCGCTCCTAAGTCAGGTGGTCCCTGCACGCACAAAGGGAGGTCTCCTCCTCCCATCCCCCCCCACAGCCCAGTCCAACCTGGGGCACCGGAAACTTCGGTCCTTGGTAAACATGTTTCAAAACCATTAGTCAGCAGGACCAGCTGTCACTGACACAAACACCAAGCCTCCAATCGCCTCTAGCCTGGGTGCCCACTCTGACAACAGGATCCAAAACCACCTCCCCCCCCCCCCGTGCCCACCGATGCCCTCCACCCCAGGCTTCCTGAGCCAAGAAAAAGCCCTAGGGGGCTGAACAGTGGGAGAGGTCCTGCTCTCCCTCCCCATCCCTTTGGCCCGTGGGTGAGGGGCTCCGTGGGAAAAGGAATCTGGCCTCTGGGGAGGCCAGGGGAGGGAGGAGCAGAGCTCCTGATCCCGGCAAGCCTGGTCATAAAGGAATCTCGCTTTAGCCTCTGACGCAAAGAGGCGGCTGGACCCCAGCCAGCCTCCAGGAGCAATGTCAACAAACAGCCGAGAGCCCAGCTGAGGCCGTCTTAAAGGCCCCTCAGCCCAGGCCCCTCAAGCCCCAAAGACTCAGAAGAACCAGGCCAGGTCGGCCTATGCAAGCTCCCCGTGACCCATTCAGAGCCTTCCCTACAGAAAGGAAGCCAGACCCCGATAAGCGCCGGGAGAGGGGGCCAGACATGCACCCGGGGAACTTTGTGCCCAGTCTCTGCAAGGGCCCCCAGTCTGCCAGAGAACAGCTGCTCACAGCAGCTGGAGGCTCGAGGAAGGCCAAATGGGCACCAAAACATCTTGGCCCGGGCCTGCCCCCACTCCCCACCTCCTTAAAGCTTCCCTCCCCCATCCCCGACCCAAAAAACAAAATTAGCCACAGAATCAAAATCAGTACCTGGAAATCATACAAGGCCACGATATTTTCATGTTTCAATTCCTAGAAACCGAGAGAAGAGGATGAAAATAGAGATTAAATGATAATAATAAAAAGAAGTCTGTAGCAAAATTAAGGCATGCAGTCAGTCAGTCAATATAGAATATTAAATTGTTATTGACAGATTGAATAACCCTGTAAAGAAAACTCTGGAGGCGCTGTCCCCATTTTAGAGACGAAGTTAAGGGACTTGCCTGTGGATAAACAGGTAGGCAGTGGGAGGGCTATTGGAACCCAGGTGTTCCTTCTTTTTAGGTCACAATGGAGAACAGAACATGGACCCAGGACCCCAATCAGTGCCCCGCCCCAGACACACATACATACATGCATATATGTGAATAACACAAATTCTCTCAAGCCCCTCCATTCACCTTCAGGATTTTGATTTCCTTCCCCAACAGGGTCTGAGACTTGGCCAGGTTTTTCTTGTTAATGCACTTGACCGCCACCTCCAGATCATGTTTCTGAAACCCAAAGACCCATGTTCTCAGGGAGCCTGGACTCAGGAGGGCCAGTGACCCCATTCCTGGAAAACCAGGCCCCACTGCATTAAGTCCTGTCTCCAGGCTGGATCAAGGGCCCCCAGCCTCCAGCAGGGCCCAGGCCCAGACATGCCAGGACAGGATCCCACTAGCCCAGGACATTCTGGGCCCACCAGCGGCTATCCCAAAAACCCTCGGGCCACCCTTTCAAAAAAGCCAATCTGGGAAGATCTGACTTCAGAAAGAAGCCCTCTTAGTCGATAAGGGGGGAAGTAGTGGTCCTTGGGGAGGGGATGGATACTGAGTTTAGAACTGGGAAGTAGATGGGATGCTAGAGGGAAGGACAACCCCCCTCACCTCGGGCTGCGGGTCCCCAAACTAGAAGGTAAAAGACAATGTCAAAGCTCCCCTTTTCTGGCTTCCTCCTCGTGGGGAGGGGGACTGGTAGGAGGAGGAGACAGGACCAGGCCGCCTCCTGGGGAAATGTGCTGACAATGCATCTCTGAGCACGACCACAGGATGCCCGATTGGCTCCAGGTTGAAGCCGAGAAGAGGGGGCCCCCACCCCCCTCACCTCTTTGTGCCTCCCTTTAAAGACCACTGCGAATGCCCCGTGGCCAATCAGGTCCTTCCGGCTGAACTCAAACTTTCCCACCGTCTCCATCCCCCGGGGCGGGCGTCGGGCACGAAGCCGCAGGGGAGTCCGAGGAGGAGAGGGCAGTAGACGTGGGCTGCTAGCAGAGCGAGGCGGCGGGCGCCGAGGCCCGGGGCCGGACCCTTCTTCCAGCGCGGGGCAGACTCACGAATGAGCCCGGGGCTGGCCAGGCCCACGGAGGGTTCCCACGAACTCGGGGTCGCTGGGCCCACGGCTTCTTTTCCCCACTCCCCGGTCCATGGGCTGCTCTCCCCTTAAGTACAAAAGAGTGGGGGGCATTGTTGGCAGCTGGATGGGGTGGGGGTGGGGAGCTGGGGTCCGTTCTACTGCTCCCGGTCCTCTCTCTCTCTCTCGGTGGAGCCTCTTAAGTCCGGGCACCCCCGAGGGGAACGGGTCAAAGTCCTCCGGGTCCGGGCCGCGCGTCTGATGCAAGAGGAGGGGAAAGATGAAAAAGCGGGGGAAGGAAGAAGAAAGGGACCACCCCCCAGCACCGCGCCGGTCCACCTTAAACTCTCAAGTCCACCTTAAGAGGCGCCAGCCCCCGCGGTCCTTGTTTGTACACAGCTCCGGGCGGAGTGGCGAGGTCCGACCCGGGCGGCCGGAGCCGGAGCCCCTCGGCCCGGCCCCGGCCTCCTCTGCTCCGCGGATCTGGCACCCGAACAGTAGTCCTGGAGTCCTGGATCCTTTCCCGAGCTCCACAAACGCCGCGCTGCCTCCGGCCGGGCCTCCTCCTCTAGTGCCCGGGGCCCGCGGGGTCCGAGCCGGAGCTGCTGCTGGTGCCTCCGCCGCTGGGCGGGGCTCCGAGGATCCAGATGTGCAGCAGCTGGGACCCCCCCCCCCGAGGCTGCGCTCCTAGCCTGCGAGCGCCGCGACTGCTGCTGCTGCTGCTTCTGTTGTTGTGGCCGCTGCTACTGCTGTTGCTGCTGCTCTGCTCTGCGGCCGCGCTCGCTGCCTTTGCAGCTGCTGCTGCTCCGCTCGCCGCCGCTCGGGCTCTGAGACAAAGAGTCACGGCCCGTCCAGGCCCCCGAGCCTGGGCTGCCCCGGCGCAGCCGCACTACGGACAGACGGCAGCCAGCCACGGCCCAGACGGACGGACGGGCCCACGGAGGCTGCGGGGAAGGCGGGTTCTAGAGAGGGGCGGGGCCGCGCTGCGGGCGAGGCGGGACCTGCGAAGCGTCGGGGGCGGGGCTGCAGTCACACCCACTCAGCCCTCTCTCCCTCCCTCCCTCCCTTCCTCCCAGGCTGGCCAGGACACCCCCAGGCTCAGTTTTAGCCATTAGGACAGAAATAGATTTCATTTTAAAAATACATTAATATGCAAATCTTAGAATACTAACGTCATATAATTGCATTATTTATGATTATATAAACGCCCAAATAACCAACATTAAAAAGCTAACATGAATATATAATATACAATTGTGAAATCCTCAAGTATACAATTCTTAGAATATATATAATGTATACCTTTATTACATTAGAAACATATAAATGTAACAAAGTAACTCATAATGTGAATCTATAATAGATAAATGCAAATAAATATACAATCTTAGAATTCTTAGGTATAATTTTATTATAACATATTAAAATAATAATGTAGATCTCTATATTTAAATGTAAAATACACAAATATACAATTCTTAGAACACATATAAAATATATACAGCATCTATGCTTGTGATGTATATATAATAATTCTATATTATAATATCAATATTAAAACAATTTGATATGAATATAATTTTGAAATATGCAATTCTTAGAATATATAAATATAATTGTACTAAAACAATTATAATAAAATAACTAGTAAAGTGAATCTATAATAATTAAATGTGAAATATACAATGTACAATTCTTAGGATACATAGAATTCTTAGCATTCATAGAATATGTATTTTGCTATTGTATGTACATATATGAAGTATACAAGGAATCTGTTATAATATAACCATAATAAAATTAATAATATAATTATATTTGAAATACTCAATATACAATTCTTAGAATACACATAATGTATAATTTTATTATGTTAAATTTAAATATAACACCAAATAATGCAAATACAGAATATATAATTCTGAAATGCATAAATATATGATTATTAAAATGCACATATATAACTTTGTTATATATTATAATGTTAAAATAATAAGATAATATGAATATGTAATATATATTGAAACATAGCAGCTTACAATTCTTAGAATAAATATATATAATATATAATTTTATTTTATGTTATATAAATTCGATAATATAGATATATAATATATAGTTTTGAAATGTATAAGTGTACAATTCTTAGAAAATATATAATCTTATATAATAGAATAATGATATTGATGTTAAATATAATTTTGAAATATAGGTTTAACATATATCAATATATGACTTTAATAATAGCTAATATTTATTTAATACTATGTTCCAGGCACTGTGCTGAGCACTTTTTTTTATTTGATCCTTCCAACAACACTTAGAGGTAGATGTTATTCCAATTTTATAGATTAGGAAACTGAGGCAGAAAGAAATTAAATGACTTATCCAAGGTCATGCAGCTAATCAATGTCTAAAGCTGGATTTAAAGTGTCAGATGTTCTATCCACTATAACACTTAGCTGCTCCACAAACATGTAAATATATAATCTTAAGATATATAATTGTAGAAATATATAAAGTTTCTTTATTAATCTGTTTTTGCCCACTATCCCTCCATTAATCAAAATTTTAAACTCCAGACAAAACTGTCAATCAATCAATAATCCATCAATAAACATTTATTAGGCACTAACTGTTAAGGAAATCCCTTAATATTTCTTAATATTCCTATAAGTACTGGAGATACAAAGAAAAGGCAACTGATAGACCCTGACATTAAGGAGCTTATAATGTCCTAGGGAAATAACATGCAAACATGATTATATACATGATAAATGTATATAATATATGATAAATAGGTGTGAAGATATCTTTGATATCTGCTCAATACAGTTCTGTTCATTGTGATTTAATGAGTATCAACTTGTGTGAGTCAAGTATAATAAAATTAAGTCTGATTTGGTTAACACCATTAGAATAAAGAGTTGTATGGGTTAAAATTAATGAACCTACTATGATGATTATATTACTTATATTCAGGTTGGGGGATTAAATTTATACTTTATAGATTTATACTCCCCTTGTTAGGCCTATATAAAGTGTTATTAGAGCTAGGGATAGAGATCTACTGTATTAGTGTACTATTGAGTGTCTTGTGAAAGTTGTTCTTGAAAAACCACAGATCCCTTGTCATAAACATGCATTCTACACTTTTGCCTTAAACATTGCTGACTGTGGAAGCCCTTGCTGACTGGGTCTTATGACCTTTGGGAAGCCCCTGAATACTGCTGACAATGGTCTGTAATGACTGGTAGTGGGTAGCCTATATCTGATGGCGTGGGAAAGCCTATTGAAAAAGTCCTAGAGGTTGCTGAACATTACCCTTAGCCAATCATAACAGTCCCTAACCCCATGATCCAAATATAGATAATTTCCTGATGCTGGAGAGACTTCCTGGATCTCTCCAGGACTTCCCAAAATCTATAAAATCTATAAATATATAAAATATATTATTAAAATATATAATTTTGCCTCAGAGCAGAGGGATCTTTGGCCATAGAAAAGCGTTAGCTCCAGTATTTAGGGACCATGAGTCTTCCTAATAAATTAATACCTCAGTTCATGAAACTGCTGGGCCAAAGGGTATTGTCAGGGAGTAAGGTATAAGAAGACTAGAAAGGGAACAGGGGACATGAAGGGCTTTGAATTGCTAAGCAGATCATTTTTTATTTGATCCTGGAGGTGATAGGGAGCCACTGGAGTTCATGGAGGGCTGACATGATTGGACCTGAGCTAAATCACCTCAGTGACTGAATGGGGGAGGGACTAAAGTAGGGAGAGGCTTGAGGGAGGCAGACCCACTGGCAGCTATTGCAATAATCTAGGTGTAAGATATGAATCTGCCGGAGAGAAGTGGAAGTGTCAGAGAGAGAAGAGGGTGTGTTCCAGAGAAGACATTGAAGGTGCAATTGGCCAAAGCTTGGATATAGGGTGGGGGTGGGGGGTGAGAAGTAGGAGGAGTCCAGCAGGACTCCTAAATTGCCAGTCTGAGGGATTGAAGGATCCTTCATACATTGCTGAGCAGTTCACATCGAAATCAATAAATAAAAAGGCTTGCATTTATATAGCACCCACTATGTACCAGCAAATATGTACCAAGCATTTTGCCAAGTACTTTATAAAAATATCACCTGATTTTTCACAACTCTGGGAGGTAGGTGCTATTGGTGTGGTTCAGTCACTTTTTCACTTGTACTTCATTCTTCCTGACCCCCTTTCGAGTTTGCTTGGAAGAGATGCTGGAGTAGTTTGCCATTTCCCTCTCCAGCTTGTTTTACAGATGAGGAAACTGAGGCAAATAGGATTAAATGACTTGACTAGAGTTAACATAGTAAGGAAGTATCTGAGGTCAGATTTAAACTCAGGAAAATGAGTCTTCCTGACTCCACGCCTGGAACTCTATCCACTTTGCCACCTAAAAAAAAAAAAATAGTTGCTTTTTTTTTTTTTAAGGCTATTATAATAATACAGTCAAGAGGTGAGGAGGACTACTATGATTGGACGGGCTGTGTGAGTATATGAAAGAAGAACATTTTTGGGAAAGATTTGGGTAGCCTAACAATGTATTCTATATGTTGAGTGAGTGGAAATGAAGTATCCAGAATGAGACAGGGGTTGTTTGCCTGGGTGACTGGGAAGATAGTGGGACCTTCAACTGTAATAGGGGAAGAATGGAAAGGATTTTTTTGGGGGGGGAGGTTTAGAGAGAAGAGGAAAAAAAGGAAGGAAAATAGAAATGGAGGGAGGGAGGAAGGAAAGGAAAGGAAGGAGCAGGGAAAGGAGGGAGGAAGGAAGGGAGGGAAGGGAAGAAAGGAAAGGAGGAAAGAAAGAAGGAAGGGAGGAAGGAAAAGAAAGAAGGGAGGAAGGAAAAGAAGAAGGGAGGAAAGAAAGAGGGAAAGGGAAGGAGGAAGGAAAATAGGGAGGGAAGAAGCAGGGAAGAAAAAATGGAAGGAAGGGAGACAGGGGGAAAAGGAGAAACAAGCATTTATTAGGTGCCTACTATGTACTAGGTATTGTGATTTACAATGTTATTTCATTTGATCATTATCACAACCTTGGGAGGTGGGTGCTACAATAATAATACTGATTTGACAGTTAAAGAAACTGAGGCAGAGAGAGGTTATGTAACAACTGATGTCCTCTTGGTAGTCATCTTTAGGGCAATCATATCCTGGTTAAAAGGTAAGAGGGGAAGGAGCCAGGTTGGAGAGATTTCTCTGTTTATAGAAGGGAAATATTTTTGCTTTCATTGATAGTGTTCCCTCGAAGATGAAGCTAATCAATGAGTTTCCTAGACAGCAGTGCCAAACTTAAAAAGAAATGGGGCCACTAAACCCATAGGAGGATCCCTGTAGGCAACATCTTGACTTTGTTTTAAAATGTAATTTGATCTCTCTTTTATTGTATTTCTATTTATTTTGACCAGTAGGTCTCAACGACATTTGAATCTGGTACAAGCTGTACTGGGGTACTGTGGGGCCTAGTATTTGACTTCTGTGGGCTACTGAACTGTGGAAGAACAATGACTTGGCTAGAGACACTCAGCCAATGTGTGTCAAAAGAAATTTCTGGGGGCCACTAGATAGCACAGTGAATTGAGTACCAGCCCTGAAATCAGGAAAACCTGCATTCAAATCCAGCCTCAAACATTTAACACAACCCCAATTGCCTGGGAAAGAGAGGGGGGTTAAAAGGGGAGGGAGGGAGAGAAATTAAGAAAGAGAAGGAAAGAAAGAAGCAGGGTTCTGACTAATTTGTTAGTCAGAATTTCTCTGTTCTTCTGTGGAGTTAGCAGCTCCTAAGCAGAAGTAGCAGGGTATCCCAGTTCCCTTTTGCTTCTGTTCCCTTCCACCTGCAACCCCAAGTGTTGCCTTCCTTTATTCATAATACACTGAACATTCACTTAGTAATTACTGTTGTCTCTACAGTTAGCATGTAAG
>JAJPUD010015735.1:1205-36388 GCA_023553655.1 Myrmecobius fasciatus | reverse complement strand
GTCCCACAAATTTTGGTATGTTGTCTCATTTTTGTCATTCTCCTGGATGAAATTATCGATTGTGTCTATGATTTGCTCTTTCACCCATTCATTCTTCAGGATTAGATTATTTAATTTCCAATTAACTTGTGGTCTATTTTCTCCTGGCCTTATATTACATGTGAGTTTTATTGCATCATGATCTGAGCAGGATGCATTTACTATTTCTGCTTTTCTGCATTTGATTTTGAGGTTTTTATGCCCTAACACATGATCAATTTTTGTATAAGTTCCATGAACCCCTGAGAAAAAAGTATACTCCCTTCTATCACCACTCAATTTCCTCCAGAGATCTATCATACCTAACTTTTCTAGCCTTTTGTTTACCTCCCTAACTTCTTTCTTATTTGTTTTGTGATTTGAATTATCTAATTCTGAGAGAGTAAGGTTGCGATACCCCACTAGTATAGTATCACTGTCTATTTCTCCTTGCATCTCTGTTAGTTTCTCCTCTAGGAATTTGGATGCTATACCACTTGGTCCATATATGTTTAGTATTGATACCGCTTTATTGTCTATGGTACCCTTTAGTAAAGTATAGTTTCCTTCCTTATTTCTTTTAATTAGATCTATTTTTGCTTTTACTTGATCCGAGATAAGAATTGCTACCCCTGCCTTTCTTTGTTCACCTGAAGCATAGAAGATTCTGCTCCAGCCCTTTACCTTCACTCTGTATGTATCTCTTTGTTTTAGATGTGTTTCTTGTAAACAACATATTGTAGGATTTTGGCTTTTAATCCAGTCTGCTACCACTTCTGTTTTATGGGAGAATTCATCTCATTCAAATTCACAGTTAAAATACCTATAACTGTATTCCCTACCATCTTATTTACCCAGAGTTATGATTTTCTCTTCCCTTTCCCCTCTCTCCCTTCCCCCCTCCCCAGTACTTTATTTTTGATGACGCCCTCCCACCAATAGTCCTCCCCCCTTTAGAGTCGCTTCCTCCCCTTTATACCTTTCCCCTAATCCTTCTATTAGTTTATCCCTTTCCTTTCCTCCTTTCCCTCCCACCTTCCCACAAGGAGGGTCTGGCCTTTCTTTGAAGCCCAATGTGTCTGATATACTCTCTTAGAGTCCAGTCTAATGAGAGTAAGGTTTACACAATATTCATCACCCTCCCTTCTTTCCCTCAATTATATTAGATCTTCTTTGTCTCTTTATGAGATTTTGCCTTATTTTACCTCCTCTATTTTTACTTTATTTTGCCGCCTCCCCCCCCCCCCCTTTTTTCAGTATGGTATCCCTTCCATGTCTAATTTCCTTTCCATTATTATCAAAGAAAAATCGAATTATACCCCCATTCTTTAAGGATACCTATAGTAGAAATATAGTTCTCAAGAGTTCTTTCCTTTTTACCTTTTTATGCTTCTCTTGAGTTCTGTATTTGGAGGTCAAATTTTTTGTTCAGATCTGGTTTTTTCATTAGAAATAGGTGAAATTCTCCTGTATCATTGAATGATCATCTTCCCTGGAAGATGGTGCTCATTCTAGCTGGATAACTTATTCTTGGCTGTAATCCAAGTTCCTTTGCCTTTCTGAATATCTGATTGCAAGCCCTTTGATCTTTTAAAGTGGAAGCTGACAGATCCTGTAATTCTAATGACAGTTCCTCGGTATTTGAACTGTTTCTTTCTAGTTGCTTGCAATATCTTTTCCTTGGTGCAATAGTCCTGAAATTTGGCCATGATATTCCTTGGGGTTTTAATTTTGGGTTCTCTTTCAGGAGGTGATCGGTGAATTCTTTCAATACCAATTTTGCCTTCTGATTCTAAAACATCAGGGCAATTCTCTTTCATGAGTTCCTGGAAGATAGCATCAAGGTTCTTTTTTTTTCATCGTGGCTTTCAGGGAGTCCAATAATCCTTAGATTGTCTCTCCTGGATCTGTTTTCCAAGTCAGTTGTTTTTCCTAGGAGATATTTCATGTTTTCTTCTATTTTTTTCATTTTTTTCTTTTTGTTTGACTGATTCTTGAAGTCTTATTGAGTCATTTACTTCTATTTGTTCAATTTTAATTTTTATAGTATTATTTCCTTCAGTTATCTATTTTAGCTCCTTTTGTAGCTGGCCAATTGAATTTCTTGATTCAATGCATTCTTTTTCCATTTTGCCAATTTTATTTTTCAATGAATTGTTGTCTTTTTCCAATTCACCAATTTTGTTTGTCAGTGAATTGTTGTCTTTTTCCAATTTGCCATTTTTATTTTCCAGTGAATTGATGATTTTTTTCCAATTCACCATTTTTATTTTCCTGTGAATTGGTGATTTTTTCCAATTCACCAATTTGGTTTTTCAGTGAATTGTTGTTTTTTTCCAATTCACCAATTTTATTTTTCATTGAATTGTTTTCTTTTTCCAATTCACCAGTCCTGTTTTCCAGTTTTTGATATCTCTGTTGCCCTCATCTCAATTGATTTCCCCATTCTTCTTCTAGCTCTCTTTTGAGATTCTTTATGCAATCTTCCAGGTAAGCCTTCTGGAAGGGAGACCAGCTTAAGTCCGCCTTTGTGGCTTCATCTGGGATTGTTTTCAGAATCTCTGGATCTTGGGACTGCTCTATTTTTTTCTCCATAAAAGCTGTCTATGGTGAGATCTCTCTTCTGCTTCTTACTTATAATTTTGAGTTGAGGTATCAGTCACCAGCAGGGAATATTGCCGTAGTTTCACTTTGCCCTGGGGCAGTTTGCCCAGTTGACTTCTGGTCTGAGGCTGGCCGGGCTAGATCCACACTAGGACCACATTTTCAGCTGCTCTCGATCCACCCTTTACCAAAGGCAGATCTGCCAAAGCACCTGCCCGCAAGCAGAGCAAAGTGGCCCAGGCATCTCCCAGGGGCTTCCTGGGTGCCTAAAATCCGCCCCTCTATGGCAGCCCTGACTTCAGCCCGGCTGGTGTCTGATCATGACCAGTGGCCGATTTTCCCTGAGGCTAACCTTCTCTGAAGTTTTTTCAAAGTAGATTTTTGATAGAAGTGCATTGTAGTCCAAGTGTTTGGTGGAGCCCTCACTTCCGAACCAGTTCGGTGGCTCAATTTGTCTGGGTCTGAGGGAAGGTCTCTGGAGTTCACAGAGAATGCTGTCTGCAGTTTGCCATCTTGGCTCCGCCCCCATGTATGCATGTTTAAATGGAGAAGTGGCATAACTAAATCCTATGTAAAAAAAAATCACCTTTCTAGGATATGAATTGGAGGGGGGAATTTGAGAAGTAAAAATGAATATCTGAAATATCACAACTGTTTAGATATCTAGTAATGAAAACATGTTTCTAGGATTGTGACAATGGCTGATCTTTCCTAAATAAGGAAAAAAAGAAATTGATATCTCCCCTTCATTTCTTCCTATTTTTTTAGCTCTATAATAGGTCTTCTTCCTCATGATTTTTCCCTTTCTGTATTGACTAACATTCTTTAAATTGTGAAGTTTAATGACTTTTTTTTCCCTCAGGAGTTTCTTGATTGCCTTATCCCCAGCTTAAAAAAAAGGGTGAATCAAAGGGGAAAAAGTGTAGAACTTTGGAAACTTTCTACTTTTCCAGTCAGGCTACTACCAGTGACTCATAAATGTATTTTTCTTCTGCTAACTTCCTCACTTTCCCTTAGGATACACTGGACCATACAGTCAGAAGCAGGGACTGGTCTAAACAAGTTACTCCCTCAATATAAGACAGTGCAAAAGGGTTTCAAATATACAACTTTTCTATAAATTATTAATGGGTGAAGATCATGACATTTACCTAAATTGAACAATATCAGCTGTTCCTATGACCAATCCCAGCATCTATTAGGAACATTCTTTTCCTATTCTTTCCTCATATGTGCTCTTGATGCTCCTTTGTTTGTTCATGTTAAGGAAGATTTCCTCTTTCCTGGGAGTCAAAAGAATGCTGATATAACCATTAGTATTCTATTTAGTTAACACTTTTCTAGTTCAATAATGGATTAAAAATGTTTATGCAGTTTCCTCATTGCTGGGCCATAAAGCAAGCAGAGCAAATTCTCATCATGACAAAGTACATGACAGACAATTGTTCAATTGCTCTCTGGGGTGGTAGAATTCTGACCTTTTTGTCTATCTAATCTTTTCCCATGGTAGCATGTATTAGCAGAATCTGGCATTTTTTTCTTTTTTGTTATTTTTGCTAAGAAAACTTGACAGGTTTATTAGAGAAAACTGTAGACTGCAGCTTCTTTCATTTCTGTGATTCCTTTTTAAATACCAAAATGTGTTAACCTAGATAGAATTCTAAAGTTTAAATGCAATCCTAAAGTCTTTGTACTAATTAAAGAAATTAAATTATATTTCTAATAAAGCCAGGGTTTAAGTAGTACAGTATTTAAATTTTGCATCTCAGAATCTGAACAAAGCATTGTTTCTTCTGTCTGAATTGTATGATTATGGTTTCTAGATTATTGTGGCAGCCTAAGAATTTGGTAGCTGAATTTTTAAAGTTATTTAGGGAAATCTGCAAACAAAATCAGAAGTCATAAATAAAGAAGAGAACTTATTGTATATTAGCAACTTTATGTGTATATTAGGAAAATTTTAATTGGTTCAAACTAAAGTAACAGAATTGGAATAAGTATTGCCTCTTTTCTATTCATTATGCAAGATTTTTAAGAAAGAAAGACAAAAAGAAAAAAATGAAAGAAAGAACAGAAGGAAGGAAGGCAATAAGCAAGGAAGGAAAGAAGAAAAGAAAGAAGAAAGATGGAAAGAAGAGATAAGATGAGAAATCTTGGCATAGAGAGATGGAAGAAGAAGAAGAAAAAAGAGGAGTGAAATAAGACTTCATTTTAATCTTATTGGGAAGAGATCTTTAGTTTTTTCACTCCTAAAGTGAATTCACAAATTAAAAGGGCAACACCTTTTGGACTTTGAGGCTTTAACCTTTCATGGAGGAAATATTAGCCAAAGTGCCCTGTGATTTCATGACATTTATCAGTCCCACAATTATATTTTTGAATCTTTTGTAGTTTCAGTGGTGATGTCAGAGTAAAATGATTTTTAACCTTCAAGACATCAGATTTGCGAGATCTTGATGCTCTTTTTTTGTCATTACATTCTGTATGTTTAATATATAGTACTTTTTGGCTAATATATTTCAGTGAACTTGGATGAGGAGGTATTCTGCCATGGTCTTGGAGCATAGATGGAAGCATTTTGGGAAAATCTATCATGAGAGTTATTGGACTTTCATTATTTGTTATTTTTTCATATTCTAATTTGTACAAATGTCCTTTTCCTTTGAGTTACTATAATGTCATTATATTAATTTTGACTAGGCCAAAGGAATCCAATAGGAAATATGTGGTTATGTTTTTGATAGATTATACCTTAATCAGATTTTCTCAGCTTAAATGTGGTAACTCAGTGTTATGCCTTATTTTCTGATTTGTACTTATTTTTTTTAAAATTGTGCATCAAGTAAGTGAAATGAGCAGAACCAGGAGATCATTATACATAGGAACAACAAGACTATATGATGATCAGTTCTGATGGACATGGTTCTCTTCAACAATGAGATGTTTCAAAACAGTTCTAATTGTTCAATGATGAAGAAAGCCATATAAACCCAGGGAGAGATCTGTGAGATCTGAGTCTGGACCACAGCAAAGCATTTTCACACTCTCTGTTGATGTTTGTTTGCATCTTACTTTCCTTTTGAGGTTTTTTTTTTCTTGTAGATACAATTTTTCTTGTATAGCAAAATAACTGTATAAATAAGTATACATATATTTAATTTGTCATATATTTTAACATAATTACCATGTATTAGACTACCTGTCATCTAAGGAAGGGGATGGGGGAGAGGAGGGAAAAATTTGTAACAGAAGGCTTTGCAAGGATCAATATTGAAAAATTACCCTTGTGTATGTTTTGCAAATAAAAAGCTTTAATAAAAAATAAAATAAAATTGTGCATTAAAGTTCATAGAAATTACAAATGAGGAAAGGACTACTATCTAGTAAATATGAATGAGAAGCATGAATCAAGATGAAAACAACCATGAAAATAGTGTGAATGTATTTTTTTTTATTTGTGTTGCTAAGAACAGAATATTATAGCAAGAGGATGCATCAAACTTTAAGTGCTGAATATAATTTATATCGTTTATTTCAAGCAACATAATTTTAAGATCACATTCTGTCCACTAAATAAATAATCCAGGTCATTTAGGTTAAGGTTAATACAAACTTTGGGAGTACATATTGCTATCTATTTTGACTGATCGAAGTCAGACATAAAAAAGACTGATTATAAGCCTAGTTATAATCCAAGACCAAAATGAAGGGAGTGTTGGTGCATGATTTTTTGTTTGCAGATTTTTGTTAGAATCCATCTGAAACTGAGATGCAGCAAAGTGTAGATGGATTCCAACAATTAAAATAACAGATGCTCCATCAACTGATGGAATTATTGGTTATAGCAAATGGAGAAGTTTTGAATGCTGTATTTAATTGACTTACAATACATTTTCTGGGGAGGTATACATTGATAATAAGGTTGACACATGCCTTGCCAGACCTAGCTCAGTGTTTAAGAGGCTTCAAAAGAAAGTGTTTGTGTGTGTGTGTGTGGGGATGTGTAGCCAAGATGACAGAGAGGACACATTTTTTTTCCTTACCTCTTCCTACAACCCTTACACTAAGTGGCAAATTCAGCCACTGAATTAGTTTTGGAGTTACAGAACTCACAAATATTGGAAATGTGACAAATTACCCGAAGAAAATAATTTCTATGTTCCAGAGAATCTATGGGGAGGAATCTGTAACAGTTTTGGTTTCTCTTCCCTCTTTGTAAGAAAGTAGATCAGTTCAGAAGTTATAAAATATTCAACATAAATACAAAAGGTAAATAGTGAACCCCAAAATGCTAGAACTTCTTGGGACTTAGCTGCACCCACCAGCACTGGAAGTCAGTTAGCAATGACCCAACATAGCTATTGCTATTTGTAGATGAAGGTTGGACAAGCTCCCCTGCCCTAAAAACAAATCTCAACTTTAAAAAAAATGAGCAATAAAGCAAAAAGAACTCTGACCATAGATTTTATAGTGAAAGAGAAGAACAAATTTCAAACCCTGAGGTCACTAAAAGTAGATCGTCTCCAGATAATGCCCCAAAGGAGGATCTAAATTGGTCCTCATCACACAAGGCTCTCCTACATGAAATTAAAAAGGATCTTAAAAGACAGCTAGAAGCAGAATAGGGAAAGGAAATGAGAACTTTGCAAGAGGGTTTGGAAAAGGAAATACAGAAATTATTTGAAGAAAATTGCTTACAAAATAGATTTGGAAATAGAAAAAAGCATATAACTTCTTACAAAATATATTTGACAAAATGGAAAAAAAAACTGCCTGAAAAAGAATTTGTGAAATGGTAAAAGAAAACAAACCCTTGAAAAACAGAATGTGTGAAATGGAAAAAAATCCCCCCCCCAAAAAATCAACTCATTTAAAAATTGCAATTGGCCAAATACAAAAAGAACTTTAAAAAACAGTCAAAGAAGAAAATAATTCATTAAAAGTCAGAACTGAACAAATGGAAATGAATGATTCAATGAGACATCAAAAATCAACCAAAGAAAACCATTAAAAAATGAAAAGAAAAAGAAAAAAATAGATGAAAATATAAAATACCTACTTGGGAAAACAACCGACCTGGAAAATAGATATAGGAAAGACAATCTAAAGATTATTGGACTTCCTAAAAACTATGATGAAAAAAAGAGCCTAGATATTATTTTTCAGGAAATCATCAAAGAGAATTGCACTGATGTCCTGGAATCAAAAGATAAAATAATCATTGAAAGAGTTCACCAAAATTCTCCTGAAAAAGACTCCAAAATGAAAACTGCAAGGAATGTCATAGCTAAACTTCAGAACTATTGAACCATGACAAATTATTGCAAGCAGTCAGAAACGAACAATTCAAATACCAAGGAACCGCCTAAGGATTACCTAGGATCTAGAAGCTTCCACTTTAAATGATTGAAGGGCCTGGAATCTGATGTTCAGAAAAGCAAATAAACTTGGAATGCAGCCAAGATTGAACTACCCCACTAAATTGAACATTTTTTGTTTCTTTCAGGGAAGAAGATGGACATTCAATGAAACAGATGAATTTCATTTATTTCTGAGGAAAAGACCAGAAGTGGACAAAAAATTTGACCTCCAAATATGAAACTCAAGAAAAGCACAAAAAGATAAAAAAGAACTCTTGAGAACTATATCTCTGTTATGGATATACATAGAGAGGGCATGTATAATTTGATTTTATTGTTATAATATAAAAAAGAAACTAGAGGCAGAAAGGGGATTGCACCAGAAAAAAAGGAAAAAAGAGGAGGTTAAATGAGGAAAATTGCATCTAATGAAGAGGCAAAGAAAACCTATTATAATTGAGAGAAAGAATGGAGGGGGATGAACATTGTGTGAATTTTACTCATAATATTTGGCTCAAAGAGAGAATATTAGACATATATGATTTCACAGAGGAATCTGTCTCATCTTATAGGGAATTTGGTGGGGAAAAGGAAAGAGGAAGACTAACAAAAGGGAAAAGAGAAATAGTAGGGGAAAGGCATAAGAAAAGGGGAGGGACAAAAAAGGGGGAGGCTTGAGGCAAATGGTGCTCATGAGTAAAATACTGGGGAGGAGGAAAAAGGGGAAGGAAAGAGAAATCATAATTTGGGGCAAATAAAATGATGGGAAATGTAGAATTAGTAGTTTTAATTATAAATGTGAAGGTGGTGAACTCTCTCATAAAACAGAAGTAGATAGCAGACTGGATTAAAAAGCCAGAATCCTACAATTTGATTTTTACAGTAAATCCATTTAAAGCAGAGTGATACATCCAGAATAAAGGTATAAGGCTGGAGCAGAATCTATTATGCTTCAGGTGAAGTAAAAAAGGCAGGAATAACCATTCTGATTTCAGATCAAAAGCAAAAATTGATCTAATTAAAAGACATAAGGAAGAAAACTATGTTTTGCTAAAGAGTGCCATAGATAATGAAGCAATATCAATACTAAACATAAATGCACCAAATGGAATAGCCTCTAAATTCCTAAAGGAGAAGTCAAGAAAACTGCAAGAAGAAATAGATAGCAAAGCTATAATAGTGGGAGATCTCAACCTTGCTTTCTCAGTAATAGATAAATTGAACCACAAAATAAATAAAAAAGAAGTTAAGGAGGTAAGTAGAATAATAAAAAAGTTAGGTAAGATAGATCTTTGGAGAAAATTGAATGGAGACAGAAAGGAGTACACTTTCTTCTCAGCAGTTCATGGAACTTAGGCAAAAATTGACCATATATTAGAAGATAAAGACCTCAAAATCAAATGGAGAAAAGCAGAAATAGTAAATGTATCTTTTTCAGATCACAGTGCAATAAAACTTACAATCAATATAAGGCCACGAGAAAATAGACCAAAAAGTATTTGGAAATTAAATAATCTCATAATTTCATCCAAGACAATGATAATAATGAGACAACATACCAAAATTTGTGGGATGCAGCCAAAGCAGTAATAAGGGGAAATTTTATATCTCTAGAAGCTCATTTGCATAAAATAGAGAAAGAGAAGATCAATGAATTGGGCTTGCAACTAAAAAAGCTAGAAAAAGAACAAATTAAAAACTCCCAATCAAATATCAAACTTGAAATTCTAAAAATCAAAGGGGAGATTAAGAAAATAAAAAGAAAAAATCCATCAAATTAATAAATAGACCTGAGTTATTTTGTCCATCTTTATGCCAATAAATTTGATCAGCTAAGTGAAAGGGAGAAATACCTACAAAAATAATAGATTACATAGATTAACAGAAAAGGAAATAAGTTATTTAAATAACTCCATTTTAGAAAAAGAAATAAAGCAAGCTATTAATCAACTCCCTAAGAAAAAATCTCCAGGGCCAGATGGATTTACATGTGAATTCTGCCAAAAAATTTAAAGAACAGTGAACTCCAATACCATACAAACTATTTGAAAAATTAGGGAAAGAAGGAGTCCTACCAAATTTCTTTTATGACACAGACATGGTACTGATATCTAAACCAAGTAGGATGAAAACAGAGAAAGAAAACTATGGACCAATTTCCCTAATGAATATTAATGCAAAAATCTTAAGGAAAATATTAGCTAAGAGATTAGAGAAAGTCATCCCCAGGATAATACACCATGGCCAAGTAGGATTTATAACAGGAATGTAGAGATGTTTCAATATCAGGAAAACTTAGCATAATTGACTATATTAATAACCAAACTAACAAAAAATATGATTATTTCAATAGATGCAAAAAAATTGATAAAATCCAGCATCCATTCCTGTTAAAAACACTAGTAAAATGGTCTTTTCCTTAAACTAATAAGTAATATCTACTTAAAACCATCAGCAAGCATGATATGTAATGAGGATAAACTGGAAACATTCCTAATAAGATAAAGGGTGAAACAAGTTTGCCCACTATCACCATTACTGCTCAATATTGTATTAGAAATGCTAGCTTTAGAACGAAGAGAAGAAAAAGATTCAAGGAATTCTAATTCCTTTAAGGAGCTAATGAGGAAAACAAATTATGACTCTTTGTATATGATATGATGGTATACTTAGAGAACCCTAGAGACTCAACTAAAAAACTACTAGAAACAATTCATAAGTTTAGCAAAGTTGCAGGATACAAAATCAATCTACATAAATCATCATCATTTTTATACATCACTGACAAAGTCCAACAGCAAGATATATAATGAGAAATTAAATTAAAAACAACTGTTGATAGTATAAAATATTTGGGAATCTGTCTTCCAAGGGAAAGTCAGGAACTACATAAACACAACTATAGAAGATTTTCCACACAAATCAAGTTAGATCTAGTCATTTGGAAAAATTTCAAGTACTTATGAGTAGGCCAAGCAAATACAATAAAAATGTCAATGCTACCTAAATTATTCTACATATTTAGTGCTCCAACAATCAAACTCCCAAGAAACTATTTTACAGAACTGAAAAAATAACAACGAAATTCATCTGGAAGAACAAAAGGTCAAAAATTTCAAGGGAATTAATGAAAAAAATGCAAATGAAGGTATCCTAGCTGTATGAGATCTAAAACTATCTTATATAGCATCAGTCATCAAAACCATTTGATACTGGCTAAGAAATAGAGGAGTCAATCAGTGGAATAGCTTAGAATCACAGGACAAAATGTTCAATGACTATAGTTATCTAGAGTATTACAATTCCAAAGAACCCTACTTTTGGGTTAAGAATTCACTATTTGACAAAAACTGCTGTGAAACCCACACCTAAAACTGTAAACAAAGATAAGGTCAAAATGGTTTCATGATCTAGACATAAAGAATTATATTATAAATGAATTAGAAGGTCATAGGATACTTTACTTCTCAGATCTGTGGGAGGGGAAGGAATTTGTGACCAAAGAAGAAATGGAGATCTTTATTTATCATAAAATTCAAAAAATTTCATTGTATTAAGTTAAAAATTTTTTGTATAAATAAAATGAATGCAGACAAGATTAAAAGCAAAATAATAAACTGTGAAAACATTTTTATATTCAAAGGTTCTGATAAAGGCCTTATTTCTAAAATACAAAGAGAATTGATTCAAATTTATAAGAATTCAAAGCATTCTCCAATTGATAATAGTCAAAGGATATGAATAGACAATTTTCAGATGAAGAAATTGAAGCTATTTCTAGTCATATGAAAAAGGTGCTCTAAATTATTATTGATCAAAGAAATGCAAATTAAGACTACTTTGAGATACACTACACATCTCTCAGATTGGCTAAGATGACAGAAAAAGAATCACAAATGTTGGAGAAGATGTGGGAAAATTGGGAAACTGATACATTGTGGATGCAACTGTGAACAGATTCACAATTTGAAACTATGCGCAAAGGTTATCAAATTGCGCATTCCTTTTGATCCAACAATGTTTCTATTGGGCTTATATCCCAAAGAAATCTTAAAGTAGGGAAAGGAACCCACATGTGCAAGAATGTTTGTGGCAACTCTTTTTGTAGTGGCAAGAAACTGGAAACTGAATGGATGCCCATTAATTGGAGAATGTCTGAATAAGTTATGGTACATGAATGTTATGGAATACTATTGTTCTGTAAGAAAAGACCAGCAGGATGATTTTAGAGAGACCTGGAGAGACTTACACAAATTGATGCTGAGTGAAACTAGAAAAATCAGGAAATTTTTATACACAGCAACAAGATTATAAGATGTTCAGTTTTGATGGATGTAGCCCTCTTCAACAATGAGATTACTCAGACCAGTTCCAAATGTTTAGTGATTAAGAGAGTCATCTACACCCAGAGAGAGGACTATGGAAACTGAGTTTGGTTCACAACATACCATCTTCACCTTTTTTGTGGTTGTTTGCCTGCATTTTATTTTGCTTCTCATTTTTTTTTCTGGTTTGATTTTGTTTTTCTTGTGCGACAAGATAATTGTATAAATATATGTGCATATATTAGATTTATCATATATTTCTACCATGTTTAACATACATTGAACTACTTGACATTTGGGGGAAGGTGTGGGGGAGGGAGGGATATTAGAACACAAGGTTTTACAGGAGCTAATGTTGAATGGTTGTCCATGCATATGTTTTGAAAAATAAAAAGCTTTAATAAGGGGGAAAAAAAAGAAAATGTGGAAGACAAGAGGTGTTGTGCTGACCTCACTGTTGTATGCCTTTGAAACCAAGACAATGTACCAGTGCCATGCCAGGAAAGTGAATATATTTCATTTTAATTGTTTTAGGAATATTATGAAGATAATCTAGCAAAGTAAGATACCAGACATTAAGGTCACTTTTTGAACTAAACTGCAATATATTCAAATCATAGTACAGATACCACAGCTCTGTTGTGATGGCAACATTGTTTGAATACCAAAAGTGTGCTTGACAGAACCATTTGTTTTACGGAGTAAACACATGGTAAGAGATCACATGGTGATTAGAAAAAGTGATATAATGACACTGTCAAAGTCACTCTTAAGGATATTGAATTGATTGGGTGATATGGGAGACACCAGCCCAACATGGTGTGCCCTCATCAGAGAAGGGGCTGTGCTGTATAATAAAGCAGAATTGATATAGTTCAAAAGAAATGAAAGATATACAAATTTAGAGAATCCACCCTAAATGTTCATATGAACTATTTGTGCCCAGTCTGTGATAAAGCATTCTGAACTAGTTTTGATATGAATCAGCCACAGCTGGACAAACTATATAATTTAACTCTAACATTTTGGTTCTCTTTGAAAAAAGGATGACAAATAACCAAATTGGATTTTGGCATGTGATTAGGATGTAAAAGTGCTTCACCTACTTAACTTTTGCTCTCTCTATCACCAATCCCATCCTGCCCTTTTGCTTTCTTTTTTTCTTGGGAATGCATAGATAATACTTATTTAGACTTGTTTAGGTATATTGATGAGACTAGAAAATAACTCAAAAGATCACTTCATTCTTTTGATGAAATTAGAAGAATGCACTTAAATCATCATGGAAAGTATTATCTGTGCCCTTTAAAAATCTCATAGAGAAAGAATTCTTCCAGAGGAGCTTAATATTTATAGACAATTTACAAAATTAACAATTCCATTTCTCTATTTTTATTAGTGCTTTGTGAAATGAAAATAATCTAGATCATTAAGAATGGATGAATTTAATGTGTGCTGGCTATAATGTGAGATCTATAGACTACAGAATTCAATGCAGAATTAAATGATTTCCTATTATGCTGTTTTTTTTTTTAATCTTAGATTGTGATTAGACCATCACAGGCCATGGCTATGGATTGTATGCCACAATATATTCAAATATCTGCCCACTTAAAGATATTATTTTCTACATGGGTTAGATCAATGTCATTTTCCAGCTGTTAATTTCAATTATTTCTGGAAACCATGCAATAATATCTAAAAGAAACAAAAGTAGCAAATAATGTGTTAAGGTACAAAGTCTTTTGCATTGATTTATTTTGTTTTGCTTTCTTCCTTACTTTCTGGTTATTATTTCTATAGCTCTGATAGTTTACTGCTTTGAAATGTTGAACAGGCAAGCATCTCTTGTGGAAGTATTTAATTCAGTTATGTTGGCAAATGTTAACATAATTGTTTCTATTGCAAGATAATGATAATTGAAAATAGCCTCATTTTTAATCTAAGATATTCCCCAAATAGAAATACATATTAGTCATATACATATGTTGAATGTGGAGAGTTCTCTCCCATGAGAAGATAACCATTCCATTAGTGTGGCTAGCTAATTGCTCTTAGAGAAAGATTTTTTTCACTTTGAATGTAAAATAAACTTTGTATCAAAACTCCACTAGAATGAATAATTTTTATGTCAGCTTAGTTTTAAAAGCAAAGGAAGAGTAGGAAATAATTAGATAGTACAAGAGCAGCAGATGGTGCAAAAATAGAAGAAAAATTATGTTGAACCATGTGGGGCCTAAATTCTATACCTCTCTCCTCAAAAACTATTGAAGTGACACAGCTTATTGCATTTCAATCTTTTTCACCTTTGAAATGAGCACTTTAAATTATATGATATTTTGAAATTGTACATCTAAAAATAGAATCTTGGTAATTATACTTTTTAAGCATATTGATTTTAAAAGAAAAGAGACATATAAATAGCAAAAATACCAATTTGAGAGCCTCTTTGAGCCCTGCTTAATTTCACGATTTTATATGCATATGTATATAGTATATGTATGTAGTATGCATATTTATTTAATTCAGATTGGCCTATATTAATCTTTTCACAGATAAGAAAGGGAATATTTGTATGGATATTTTCTAGAATATTTGCTCAAACTGAAAAATAGACTATTGGTCAGTTTTATAAAACTGGTTACAGACATAATTGCTATTTGCCAAATAAGCCACACTTTGGTTCTGCATAGAATAAAACATATTTGTTCATGTGAATGTCTTTAAAGTATGAAGATTTTATATTGAAATATTTCCTAATACTTTTTTCTTTTCTTTATAGGAATGTCATATCAGTATTTATTATTTAACAATAGACTTACAAAATTTGATATTTCTCTGAACCAACTTACTTGACAATTCTGTTGTTAAAAAGAGGATATTTATAAATCAAAAACTTTATAGGTGTTTTCAATTGTAATTAATTTAGGACTTTACAAATAGGGTTCCAAAATTATGGACCTTACATGTGTTTTTCTAATCAAATAACAACAACAATAAAAATTACCTTTAATTGTGCAAAATCATCCTCCTTACATTAAGTACAAAATTGAATTTAATCTTCATTAAATTTATTGAACTGTCTTAAATTATAAAAGAAATGAAATTGATACATTGTTATTCATCTTTTTAGTGTGGTGATCATTTCTTATTTTAGTTTTACTCAATTATATATAAAATAATTTTTTACATTTGTTTTTAAAACTTTAAGTTTCATTTACTCTCACTTCCCTCTCCCCAGTCTCCACCCTCGTTGTGAAAGCAAGAAATTCTATATATTATATGTGTGTAGTCATGCAAAATATTTCAATCGTAATATTGAAGACAACATAGACAAAAAAATCCTTAAAAATGAATTAAAAATGTATGTTTCAATCTATATTCAGATACAATATTTTTCAGAGGATGAATGTTTTGGATCATTGTATTGCTGAGAATAGCTAAACTGTTCATAGCTGATCATTTTACAATAATATGGCTGCTTTGTACACAGTACATTTCACTTTACATCAGCTCATGGAAGTCTTTCTAGGTTTTTATGATAGCTTCCGTTCATCATTTCTTCTAGCAAAATGCAATTCAATCATAATCAGATATCATAATTTGTTTAGCCATTTCTCAAATAATGAACAACTTTTAAATTTTTGCCCAGTCAAAAGAGGTACAACAAATATTTTTTGCACATATACTTCTTAATCATTGTTAAACTTTTATTTAGGGTAATAGACCTAATAGTGATATTTCTAGGTCAAGAGACATGTATGGTTTTATAGAATAATAGGCATAAATCCAAAATGCTCTACAGAAAGATTGAATCAGTTCACAATTCCATCAACAGAGAATTGTCTTATTTTTGCCACATCCCTTCCAGTTTTTTTTTTTTTTTCTGTTCTGTTAGTCAATCTAATAGGTATCAAGTCGTACCTCAGAAATGTTGAATTTGCATTTCTCCAATCAATAGTGAGTTAGAACATTTTTTCCCCATATGACTTTAGCTAGCTTTGATTACTTCATCTGAAAACTCTTCATAAGTTTTCATCATTTATGAATTTGGAAATTGCATTTATATTTTAAAGTTGATTCAGTTCTCTAAATGGTAGAGAATTCCCTCCTAATCCCCTAGCTATTCTATTATCTCTCTCTTTTCATTGTGTTTCTCCTCAAATGTGCATTGTTTATGACTAATCCCTCCTCCAATCTGTCCTGAGAGTAAGGTTCATTTATTTCCCTTTATTAACGTCTTCTCCCCCTCTCCTATAAAAGCTTTTTTTTTTTTTTGCTTATTTTATGGAGATTATTTACCCTATCATATCTCTTCCTTTCTCTTTCTTCCAGCATATTCCTCTTTCACTCCTTCATTTTTTAGATATTATTGCTTCAAATTTAACTCACACTTGTATCCTATAACTACCTTAATAATGATAAAATTCTTATGATTTACAGGTATCTTTCCATGTAGGAATGTAAACAGTTTAACCTTATTAAGCACCTTAAAAATTCTCTTTCCTTTTTTCAATCTGTTTATGCTTTCCTTGAGTCTTGTATTTGAAAGCCAATTTTGTTTCAACACTGCCTTTTTCATCAAAAAAGCTTGAAAGTCCTCTATTTCATTGAATTTCTATTTTTTTTTTTCCTTCTGAGGATTATACACAGTTTTATTTGCTTGTTTATTCTTGGTTGCAATACTAGGTTCTTTGCTGTCCAGAATATCATATTTGTAGTCCGCTGGTCTTTTAATATGGAAACTGCAAAATCTTATGCTATCCTGACTGTGGATCCATGATGCTTGTTTCTTTATGACTGCTTGAAATATTATTTACATGACCTAGGAATTTTGAAATTTGATTATAATATTTCTGGAAGCTTTCATTTTGGGATCTCTTTCAGAATATGATGATTGGTGGATTCTTTCAGTTTCCATTTTACTCTCTGACTCTAGAAAGAATATCAGGGCAGTTTTCCTTGATAATTTCTTGAAAAATTATGTCTAGCACCTTCCCCCTTCCTCTTTTTTGTGGCTTTCAGCAACCCAATAAATTTAAAATTATCTTTCATGGATCCATATTCCTGGTCAGTTGTATTTTCAATAAGATATTTCACTTTCTTTTCTTTTTTTTTCTTCTTTTGTTCAAGTTTTATTATTTCTTGATTTCACATGGTCATTAATTTCCATTTGATCAAATTCTAATTTCTTTTTACTTCTTACTATTTTTTACTTCTTAATATTTTACTTTTCTGATTACATGTAAAGATAGTTTTCAACATTCATAAAACTATATAGATTTTTCTCAGGATGAAGATGACATTTTCCAACCATCTCAAGTCTATTGAAATTGTATTGAATCACTGCATTGCTGAAAAGAGCTATTCTGTCATAGCTGATTATCACACAATCTTGCTGTTACAGTGTACAATGATCTGGTTCTGCTCGCTTCATTCAGCATCAGTTCAATCAGTTTATATAACTCTTTCCAAACTTTTCTGAAATAAGCCTGCTCATCATTGCTTATACAATAATATTCCATTACATTCATATACCATAACTTACTCAGACATTCTCAAGTTGATGGACATATACTAATTCTTTGTCTACACAAAAAGAGCTGCCACATTTTTGTGCATGTGGATTCTTTCTCCCTTTTTGGTTATCTCTTTGGGACACAGACCCAGTAGTGACATTGCTGGAGCAAAAAGTATGCAGAGTTTTCATAGTTTGTTGGTTATAGTTAGAAATTGTTTTCCAAAACAGTTGAATCAGTTCACAACTCCACTAACAATGCATTAATGTCCCAGTTTTTCCACATTTCCTCTAACACATTATTATTATTTCTGGTAATCTGATAGAGATGAGGTGGTACTTCAAAGTTGTTTTCATTTTCATTTTCTGACCCACAATGGTTTAGAGTTTTTTTCTCCATATGACTATAAATGACTTTAGTTTATTAATTAGAAAATTATCTGTTTGTATTCCTTGACTATTTATCAGTTGGAGAATGACATATATTATTTTATAAATTTGATTCAGTTATCTGTACATTTTAGAAATAAATCCTTTATCAGAGCACTGGCTGAAAAATATGTTTCCCAGATTTATGCTTCCCTTGTTGTCTTGACTGCATTTGTTTTGTTTGTGCAAAACCTATCTAGTTTAATGTAATCATAATTATTCATTTTGAATTTCATGATTTTCTCTATTTAATGTTTGGTCCTGTATTCTTCTTTTCTCCCAAAATCTGACAGGTCAACGATCCTTTCCTCTGTTTATTTCCTTACAGCAACACCCTTTATGTCCAAATCATGAACTCATCTGAACCTTACTTTGATATAGGATGTAAGATGTTTTTCTATGCCTGGTTTCTGCCATACTATTTTCCAGTTTTCTTGTCAAATTCTTGTCAAATAGTGCACTATTATTCTAGAAGCTAGAGTCTTTGGGTTCACCAAACAGTAGATAACTATAGCAATTGACTGTTATGTCTTGTGTACCTCATCTATTATACTGATCCAACATGCAATTTCTTAGGCAGTATCAAATGTTTTTTGGTAACTGCTATTTTGTGATATAGTTTTATATCTGGCATTGCTAGGCCATCTTCACTTACATTTTTTTTCCCATTAATTCCTTTGATATGCTTGACCATTTGATCTTCCAGGTGAATTATTTTTGGTAGCTTTAAAAAAATATTTTTGGCATTTTCATTGGTATGGAATTGAATAAGTAGATTAATTTAGGTACACTTATCATTTTCATTATATCAGCCCACCTTATGAACAACTGACATTTTTCTATTGTTTTGATTTAGCTTTATTCAAGTGAAAAAATATTTTGTCATTATGTTTAGAAAGTTTTGGGGTTTGTCTCAGCAGGAGACTCCAAATATTTTATATTGCCTACATTTATCCTAAATGGAATTTCTCTTTCTGTTGGGCTTTGTTGGTAATATTTAGAAATGCTAATGATTTATGTGGGTTTATTTTATAGCCTGCAACTTTGTTAAAGTTGTTAATTGTTTCAAATATCTTTTAGTAGATTCTCTGAATATGCCATCATGTCATCTGCAAAGAGTGATAGACTTGTTTTCTCATTGTCTATTCTTATTTCTTCAGTTTATTTTTCTTCTTATTGCTAAAGCTAACATTTTTTGTTCAATTCTGACTGATTTTTCATGATTTTTCTTGAATTACTTTCATTTCTCTTCCCAATCTTTCCTCTTCTCGTATTTGATTTTCTAAATTCTTTTTGAGTTGTTCTATAACCTGAGAAAAAATTTGTATTTTTTTTTGAAGATTTTGGGTGTAGGAACTTTTACTTAGGTCTATCTCTCTGTCTCTATGTCTTTCTGTGTCTCTCTCTTTTTTGCTGCCTCTCCATTTCTCTTTGTTTTTCTTTTTCTCTATCTTTCTCTCTCATCATAGTAACTTTCTTTGGTCAGATTCTCCCCCCATTGTTTGCTCATTTCCCCAGCTTATTACTTAACTTTTGGCTCTGTTAAAGTAAAGCTTTGCTCCCCAAGGGGCAGGGTACATTGTCAAAAGCTACAGGGGTCTTCTGTAGCTGTTTCCAGAGATTCTTTAAGGTCATATAAATTTTCAGTTCTAAAGGGCTCTGATGTAAGGAGAGGGATTTATTATTTTCGTGTCCTTTGCTCTGGTCTGGGAATGGTCAAAAGCACTACTTTATGCCTTGGCACTGTGAGGAGGGTTCCAGCTTCACAGTGGCCACAAGCTCTGTTGTGCTTATGCTCTTCCTAGGCCTAGGATCTGAATATCAGCAAAGCAATAGAGTCCTGACTTAATGTTTGTAATAAATAGAGTCCTGACTTAATGCTTGTAATACTTGTAATTTTCTTCTGCCTAGTTGTTTGACCCCCTTATCTTCTGTGGCCTGAAATCTCATAAAGCAGCTATTGCCACTGCTGATTCAGTGACTCTCAAGGCCTGCTCCTATTTTGCTAGGGTCTTTGCAGTGCTGATGCAGTCTATGCTATTCTCACACAGTGTGATCGAACTTTCTTGATGACCTTTTAAAGTGTCTTTAGTATCTATGTGCTGGAAAGCCCTGCTGTTGCCACAAATTCAATTGTCTTGAGGCCTGCTGCTAGTTTGCTGGGGCCAAGTCTGTCCTAATGGGACCTGAGCTAGACTGTGGTCCACTGTCATCCTGGTGCAATAGACCTTTCCTTCTGAGTTTCCTTCTAAGTTGTCTTGGACTGGAAAATTATTTCACTGTATTTTTGAGGGTTCTATTATTCTAGAATTTGTTTGGAGTCATTATTTAAAGGTATTTCAAGGGCTTTTGGGAGAGCTCAGGTCAGTTTCTGTCTTTATTCAGTCACTTTACCTCTATTACTATTTGTTTTCAATTCAATTATGTTGCATTATAGGAAAATTCATTTTATTATGATTACTATTGTGAAAAATATGATTTATATAGACATGTGTATATATACATATATACACATATATTTCAGAATAAAGACAAACTATAACACTTTATTTTCTTTTTGGTATTAATGCCTATTTATGATTATGATACCTGAAGGATACTACAAATTGTATCACAATTAATGCAATTAACATTAACTCTTGGTACAAATGACATTTGCCCTTCACAATTAAATTTTTGTGCTCATTTTTTACAAATTAATTTCTTCCTCCATAAGTGATTTTGGTTGATTATCCCAATGAATTTAGTATTTCTGTATTTGACAATGAGCTTAGTGAGGGCAGAGAATGTATGTGCTTTTTCTTCATAGTGCCTATGTCCCCTCATCTGGTGCCTTTAATAGATAATTTAAAATGTATTTGCTGAATTAATGCACTGAACAAACAATGCTATAACTTACTAGATATGCATAATTATGAAGTTACATTATTCTGGTCATGTATCTCAAATAACGTCATTCATTGCAAATACTAAACACTACCCACAAATATAACACTGTGAACAACAGCTGCAACATATTTTCCTTCCCTGGTCATTTGCCCCCTTTCTGTTATACAGTCATAAAAAACATTAGATCTGCTTTGAATAGACAGTAAAGCTATGTGGTCTATGCATATGTATAGAGGAAAGATTCCCTAATGTTTTCCATTATTTTCAAATTACACAGCAAATACCTGGAAGATAGGCTTTATTAATCACAACAATAAATAATCCTAACTTAATTAAGTGTTGGAAAGAATACAAAAGAAATACAGGTGGCTAATTATAGGTATTTACATGATTTATGAAACTAAGAATCCATAGTCATCTGCTTCTTCTGACTTTATCATTCTGAATAGCATGTGCAATGAGACATGAAACAGAATGACTTGGCTTTGATGTAACCATTTTATCATCTGGAAGCCTTCAAATAATCAGTTGCTGTATCACTTTCCACATCTGATCAACACAATAATCATTCAATAGGAAATAACTTGAAACCAATCTCCTTTCCAATTATTCATATAATCTAAGTCATTCTATTTTTGATCATATCTGCATCTTATCAGCCCAGACAATGAAGAAATTTTATTGTAACTCTTAAACACCACTTTACTTATTGCATATGAGAAAATTTCTTTGCTTATATAAATATGTACTATTTTTAAAAATCTGAAGCAACTAGCATAAGACTGTGAAAGGCTAATTTAAGAGAATGTCCACTTCTTGAGAAAAGGGTTTATTTTTTTTTTCCCATTTTGCTTTGAATCCTTATACTATGTGGTGTGAAATAGGAATGTCTGTTGGATTAGTGTCAGTTAATATCTTATGTCTTATACCTTTTGAAGGAAATTGGGTACATTAGAAATCACATCAAGCTTAAGACAACCTGTTATTCAATACATATTCAAAAGTTTATATAACAATTATATATGTAAATATTATATATATATATAAACATATATTTTTATGCACACATGCATGTGTACCAGTGTGTATAAATGCATGTTAAGTAATGCAGGGGTGTACATATCTATAAAAACATGGATGCATAATAAAATATACTTAATCCACAGGTCAACTATTAGCAGTACTCAAAAATGAAACAATCAACAAAAGATTAACAATAAATAATTTTTATTGATATCTCTTTTTTCTCATAATTTTTAGATGCCAGAAATAAATTCATTATAAAGTACATAGGAGCATAATAAATGTATAGGAAGCCAAATATTAACTTTTAACAAAATGCCTTCCTGAAAATGTGAGAAAATAGAAAGATCATCCATTCCTCATTGTAAAGAGAATGTAAATGTAAATGTAAAGAGAATATTAATTCAAAGTAAACACTCCACATTATCCATTGTTTGTGGACATATAGGTATGTGTATATATGTATGTGCATTCATACATATGCAGCAAACATTTATGTATATACACATGAATATGCACATTTATGTATATGAAAACATACAGTGTCCTCAATTTCAAGTGTAGAAGGTGATTTTTGTGAGCTTGGGAAAGAGACTATTAGGACTTAATGTTTTTGGAGCCAGGATTTCAAGCATAATAAAGCAGTAAGTCACATTGTCATGGAAATAATAAGAAGCTAGGAGATGTAGGACTTGAAGCCTAGGAGAGTTCCAGGCTTGGGACTGAGACAGTGCTCTGTAGATAAAGATCTAATCTATAAACTTAATGCTTCCCTCTTCACAATGACTGAGGTGAAACAAGAATAAGAGAATTATGTCTCACATATATGGGGGAAGTAAGATTGTGCATTTGTCATTATACTTTAAAAATATATTTAAATGCAAAAAAGATAATCTATCCATGATTAATTGGAATTGGGATTCCAGCAATTTGCCTCCTACAAATAAGGCATAACCATAATGGGACCTAGAGTCAATTACAGAGATCTTAGATACTCCTAACCCCTTTAAACCCTGGAAGGAGAGGAGGAGGTGAAATCTATCAAAATTGGTCTTTAATCAGTAGAAACCAGAGTGGTTTTTGTTACATTTGTACTATATAATTATATACCCATATGCATACATAAACACATATCCACTCTATATACATGCACATATATGCATATATGGCTCTTTTTTCATACAGAGAGAAAGGCACACATGTTTTTTTGTTTTTTTTATTATTAATACTTTTTATTTGCAAAACATATGTATGGGTAATTCCTAAACATTAACCCTTACAAAGCTTTCTGTTACAAATTTTCCCCCCTACTCCCCACCCCTCCCCTAGATAGTAGGATATCCACTACATGATAATTATGTTAGAATACTTAAATCGAATATATGTATAGTTATTGCCACACATCATTTTTTTTGTTCAGGAGAAATCGTATCTATAAGAGAGAATAATCCGATAAAGGAAATACAATATAAGCAAACATCAATAGAGAACATGAAAATGTTATGTTGTGGTCCACATTTCACATTCCTCTCTCTGGGTGTATATGGCTCTCTTCACTGCACTATTGTAATTTGTTTGAAGCATTTCATTGTTGAAGAGAGTCATGTCCATTAGAACTGATCCTCATATAGTACTGTTGTTGCTGTGTACAACAATCTCCTGGTTCTGCTCATCTCACTCAGCATCAGTTCAGGCAAGTCTCTCCAGGCCTCTCTGAAATCGTCCTGTTGGTCGTTTCTTACAGAGCAATAATATTCCATAACATTCATATACCATAATTTATTCAGCCACTCTCCAATTGATGGGCATCTACTCAGTTTCCAGTTTCTAGCCACCACAAAAAGAGCTGCCACAAACATTCTTGCACATGTGGGGCCCTTTCGAAAGGCACACATGTTAATGGTTTATACAACTTGAAAACCAAATAGTTTTCAGAGAAATTGGATACAAAGATTTTTTATTATTTATTTCACTATTAAATAACTTTTTTCTAGTTGTATGTTTTTTTTCTGTGTAGAAGCTTTTCAGCTTCATTTAATCAAAATTATCTATTTTTATCTTTTGCAATTATCCTTTCCATTTTTAGTGGAGATAACATATTTTCCACCAAAAAAAAGATTATGCATCCTGCCCATATATGATCTGATTCTTTTTTCATTTTCATATGATGATCTTTAATAGGAAGATCATGTTCCATTTAAAGGGTATTATGGAATTCAATATAAGATATTATTCCAAGTCTAATTAATTCTAGATTATTTTTCAGATTTCTCAATAGTTTTTATCATATAAGAATTTTCTTAAATATTTTATATTTTCTGTTCATTGAACATGAAATTATTGATTTGCACTTTTGCTTTGATTATCCTTTTTCTATATGTTATTCTATTTAATTCATTTCTAATTATTTGTTTATTTAATTGTTTTTTACCTACATTGGATGGTTTAAATGTCTGTTGTTTTATAATATAGTTTAAAGTTAATTACTTTGTTATTGTGTGTGTGTGCATTATATAATAAATTATGCAAGTCACACAAGTTTTTTCCCTTTTTCTTTTGTCTTTCTCTATTCCATTCTCTCTGTATTTATGTAGCTATATGTATATCACTTTGTGAGAGTTCTTGACTATGAACTTGAGTAACAATTTTTCATTTGTTTTTATAAGCACTGTTGGTTTGATAAGCTTCTCTCTTGTCTCTCAGCTGAGAGATGGGTGTGTTTTGAGTATTTCCATCATCTTCTTGTTTCAAGAGTCCAAGACAAAACTCTGTGTAAACATAACCTCAAGTGAACAATAGCAAGTTCTGTGTAAAACATGTAGCCTTGTTCCTGCTTAATTTAGTAGAGAGGATACATTAGAATTCTGGTTGTTGTTCTAGTTGGTATTCTTAACATACCCATTTATATGCTATTGGAATGTAAAGATGGTATTTGTCTTTAGGGATGGTAAGATGTGGTGTTAGACTTTGTGTAGAATCTTTGCTAACATTTGACAATTCTATGTTTTTCTTGAAAAATTAATTTAAAAAAAATGCTGCCATGATGAGAATATATCATCTTAGAGTATGCATATGTTAACAAATACTTTTTTCTAAAGTAACCAAACAATTGAAAATTTTTTACCATTCCTAATTAATTATTCCCATGCATATCTGGAGAAATAATCCATCTGTGCTATAATACAATTTATGTTCTTATTATCTAGCTTCAGAGATAAAATGTCAATGCACAAAATAAGTATGTCATACACTACTAAATAACATCTGTTACCATCTTGTATTAATGGAATTTATTTCACATTAGCTCCAGAGTTATCCCTCTGATCCATATCTCCAGAGTCAACATGTAATGTTTCCATAACTATCTAGAAAATTGCCATTAATGCAGCAACTCAGTTCTTTTTATCAAGCTATTTCTCTTAAGGCTGAGTTTGTTACTCAATTTTACGGTTCAAAGTTCTATCATTGTCTAAATAGTAAAGGGCCTTATAAGGAATGGAAGTGAGGCAAAACCAAGATGACAGGTAGGAGCTTGCCTGAGTTCTTCTCCAAAGTCCTGTAAATACTTTTAATTAATGACTAAACAAATTCTAAAACATCAGGACCAATACAAAGCCAAAGTGAAACAATTTTCCAATCCAAGAAAACTTGGAAGTTGGGCAGTAAAGGCACCAGAGTGAGAGTGGGACACAGTCTAGCCTATACTGCATCAGCACAGCAAGTCCCAGAACACTAAGGAAAGGCCTTAGGAGTCATAGAACCAAAAGTAGCAGTTCTTGTTTAATCAAATCTCAAGCCACAGAAGGTGAAGGTGTCAAACAACTAGTCAGAAGGAGATTACATTTATTTGTTGGCTAGCACTAAGACAGGACTCTCTTCTTTTGTCTATATTCAGATCTGGTTTACTCCTGGGTGGCAGTTTCAGGGATAGGAAGAGCAGTAGCCCACCAGAAGTTATGACCATAGTGTAGCTGGAACTCTCCTCAGATTTAGGGCAGGAAAGAGTGTTTGTGATCACTCACAGGCCAGAGCAAAGCAGGAAAGTAGTAAGCAACCCTTCTTAGAAGAATTGAAAGTGTCTAAGTCCTTGAAAGATCTCTGAAAACACCTGAACAAAATCCTTGAAATTTGGAACAGTGTATCCTCCCCACTGGGAGCAGAATGAGGACCTTTAACAAAGACTTAAAAATCAAATAATAGTCTGAGAAAATAGAAAAAAATTATTGCCATAATAAATAAAATTAAAAGATGAGAGAGGAATGTACCAGGAGAATTGGACAGGGAACGTTGGAATGACATAAATTATCTGACATAAAAAAGGCAAGAAAAATATTTTATAGTGAAGGGGAAGCAGGGGAGGGGAAAAGAAGTGAGTGAACTCTATTTTCATCAAAATTGGCTCAAAGAGGAAATAAGGTTATAGAAACTTACTTACCCTATAGGAAAATAAAAGTGGAAGAGGATAAGAGAAGGGGCAGGCTATGATAGAAAGGAAGACAGATTAGGGGAGGTAGTAGTCAGAAACAAAATGCTGGTGATGAGGGGCAGTATGAAAGGAAAGAATAAAATCAATTGAGGCTGGGGCAGGGAAGATGTGATGGAAGAAATAGTCAGCAAAAGTAATGTGAAAAAATTGAAATAATTTTCTCTGATGAAGGCCTCATTTTTCAAATATATAGAGAACTGAGTCAAATTTATAAGAACAAGACGCATTCCCCAATTGCTAAAAGATCAAAAGATATGAACAGTTTTCAGATAAAGTAATCAAAACTAGCTATATCCATATTAGGAAAAATGCTCTTAACTCACTATTGATTTGGGGGAAAGCATATTTAAACAATTCTGAGGTGCTATCTGCTCTCTATAAGATTTACTAATATAATAGAAATGGAAAGTGAAAATTGTTGGGGGGAGATAGGAAAAAATAGGATATTAATGCACAGTTGATGGAGTTGGGAACTGATTCAAGCATTTTGCAGAAAATATAGTACTATGTCCAGAGAGGGATACAATTATGCATGTACTTTGACCTAGTGATACCACTATTAGTTCTGTATCCACAAAGAAAAAAAATTAGCAAAAAAGGAAAAGAACTTATATGTACAAAAATGTTTACAATAACTCTTTTTTGGGGGAAAAAGATTTGGAGATTGAGAAAATGTCCATTATTGGGGAATGGCTGAACAAATTGTCATATGGAATATATGATGGAATATAAGAAATGATGAACATAATTATTTCAGGAAAATCTGGAAAGACTTATGTGAGCTGATATAAAGTGAAGGGTACTATATAGAAACTACTGTATAGAAAGTATATAAATTATATAAAATAACAGCCATACAGTGATCCAAGAAAAGAACTCTGGGAGACTTAGATGGAAAATATTATCTATAACAGGAGGAAAAATAATTAACTTATTATGACTAAATGAAAATTCAAGCATATTTTTAAACATTATTTTTCTTGACTTTTAAAGTATGTACTTATTATTTTATTTTACAGCATAACTAATATGGAAATGGACTACAAATTGATAATCTATGTTGAATTACTTACTTTCTCAATGAGGAGGTCAGAAAAGAAAAAGGAAGAGAATTTGAAACTCAAAGTCTTAAAAGTAAATGTTAAAAATTGTTTTGATGTGTAATTGGAAAAAATACTAAATTAAAAAAAGAATGGAATCTATGGCTTTTAGGTTTAGTCTATGTTTCTTGGATTTCTTTTTCTAAGCATCCTTAATCATGCATGTATTCTTGCCAGCTATTAAGGCAAAGAGATTTGGTTTAGTCCAACAAGGTTCACTTACATGCTGTTATGCTGTTTTGATAGAAGTTCTAAACACTGAGATAAATTTTCCTTGGATAATGTCCCAACCCCTTGATCATCACATAAAGCTTCTATTTCTTCCTTTACTTTGGAATCACATGGTCTTTAGGACAGATCACCTGCATCCTCATTACCTTTCTCAGTCAGTGATACATTGGGAATATTTTAGAGCTGCTACCAAACTCGACACTCATCAAAATAGGGCATGTATAGTTTTGATTTCACACTTGAAATATTGTTCCATATACATAGCTTTTCAATTTTTTAGTAATTGCTCAATCTAAACCTGAGAATTTCAGTTTATGTTCTAATGGCAAGATCTGTTTTTACTAAATATTCTACTAGCATTTTGCTTATGACAACAAATCCGTCTTTGGTAAAATAATGTTCCTAAACTCACTAGGCTAGTGTATGTCTTGAGTACAAGTAGCTTGTTTGAATCTTCATGCACCCACACTATGGTGCATGTGTAAAACAACTGATCAAGTCTTTGTAAACATGTTGCTAAAGTGTTCTATTCTGGCAAGTTTATGAATTGACAATACTTTTAAAAAAATAGTAGTAAGTTCCAGGTTTATTGCAATTCTAGTTATTTTCCTTCACCATTGAAGTTATGTGAAGATTGTTATCTAGTTGCCATAAGCATTTATGAAATGAAGACAAAAATAAAAAGTACAAAGAAATGAAAAGATTGCAAAAAATGAGCTATTTTAATTTCTATTAACCAAAAGCACAAGTGAACACTTAAAAGAAATTTTTTAGCTTTACTGTTTGAAGTAGAGGAAAATGGAAGGAAAAAAAAAAGTAAAAATACACAGCAGAGAACAAAAGGAACCCTAGAAGGAAGTACAAAAAACTAGGTTCTTTTAAAAACAGTATGCAAAATTTACACATAGGTCACATATAATTTTCATGCAATAATAGTTTATTGTTTTATGGTGAATATTCTCCTCTTCTTTGAGCATGAAAAATGTTCATTTTTTCTTCTTTTTTATTTTATATTTAAATTTGAAGGGAATAACTTTTAAAAAAAATCACTGGTGGGCCAAAATATTTCACCTTTTAATCCATGAAAGCTAAGTTAATTTGTGTTATGTACAAATGAGGCCTGTTTTATAATTGGAATGTTTTTTCCCTTTCCATATTGCTAAAATATTGGCACACAAGAAGCTACATGATGGCTTCCATGAGTTGGTAGACTGTACTGAAATTCTTTCAGTTCACTTTTAGTTTAGATAAAAAATTAGAATGAAATTAAGCATTCATAATCTTTTTATCTATTGACAATTAGAAGTTTACTTAGCTATAGCAGTGGGAAGACAGAGTGCATTAAAGAGCTGTTCCTCCTGAATGAAGAATTTATATAAATATTTATATATTTATTTATTTTGAGTACTGATTCCCAATATATTATGTATTACTGGAATGAATTAATTCAATTTGCATTTTTTTCTCAAAACAATTTATGAAAGCTATAGCACATTGATAATGAATATAGATGTATGTATATCTTATGTAGCAATAATGATCTTGCATGTTATTTTTATTTCTTTTCAAAAATCATACAAAATATTTGAGGTGGTAATGATTTATGCCAAGACTTAAGCCTCACAAATTCTCTGGTGGTCTTATAACAGTGATAAAATTCAACAATTACTGTACTGGAAGCCAGGGAAGTTTTCTTTCTTTTGCTATCTGTCTTTTATCTTCCCAAATCCTCTTAAATCATTAGTTAATATAAACTGTGGCATCTCATAAACAGCCTTTATTATTATATAACAAATTGAGCAAGATCCAGTGGCTACTCCTATTTATGAGCTTGGAAATATCAGAGGTGACACTGGATGAGGTACCTTTGCAGTAGAAATGCTACTGAGTCTATTGTATTTCCTCACACTTTGTAATGTGCCATCCTTCAGATAATTGTCAAAATATTCCTTCTAATTTGTGAAGCTGACCAGACCAATGCATTGATAGAAAATGTGGAAAAAATATCTATTGCCTATAAGATAAAGTACAAATTTCTTAGACTGATATTTAAGAACAAATTATATCTGACAGATCTAATTTTAAAATTTTATTCTGCATAGTAATGTTATATCTTCTCATTACACTGAAATTATAATATTTGCTAATTGTGACCTGTAATGGAAGCCATATTATAAGATGACATTCTGTACTTCTCATTTTAGGCTATTGTTTTTCTTTAAAGAATATACTGAAATAGGGGGGCAGCTAGGTGGCACAGTGGATAGAGCACCAGCCCTGAAATCAGGAGGACCTGAGTTCAAATCTGGTCTCAGACATTTAACATTTCCTGGCTATGTGACCCTGGGCAAGTCACTTAACCCCAATTGCCTCAGCAAAAACAAACAAACAAACAAACAAACAAAACAAAACTGAAATATTTCATTTTTGAATGACTATAGGGACTAAGATTCTAGTCATCAAAATAATTTTCTCATTATTAGGGTACAAAACATTCAGAACCAGAGTACTGAGAGCTTTTCCTTCTTAAATATACCCATTCACTACAAGCATGAACTATATATTGAAAATCAATCCTCAGGGCAGAGTCAAGATGGCAGAGTGCAGACACAACTTTCTGTGAGCTCCTCTGATCTTCTCTCAAACCAACAGCAGATTAAGCCTCTGAACTGGTTCTGGAGTCAAAGCTCCCCCAAATACTTGGAGAACAACACATTTCCAGCAACAATTACCTTGGAAGAACTCCAGAGCAGGTCAGTTTCAACTGGGCAGGGGATTGGGCAGTTTGCTGTGCTCAGGTGGCAGCACCCACCCAGGGCAAGAGACATGGCTTGGGATGGAGCGTGGTGGATTCTAAGCACCCTGGAAGTCCCTGAGAGACGCTTGGCCACTTTGCTCTGCTTGCAGACAGGTGCTTTGGCTGATCTGCCTTTGGTAAAAGGTGGATTGAGAACCACTGAGAATGCGGACCTAGCCTGACCAGCCCCAAACTGGAAGTCAACTACCCGAACTGCCCCAGGGCAAATTGAAGCAGCTGCTGGTCCTCTGCTTTAAACAGACCTCAAGCTCTAAAAAATGAGTAAGAAACAGAAAAGAACTATCACCAAAGAGAGATTTATGGAGACAAAGAAGGGCAGACCTCAGATCCTGAGTTTCCTAAAGGGAAAGCAACTTCAGAGAAAGCCATAAAGGCAGATATGAGCTGGTCCCCATTTCACAAGGCTTACCTGGAAGATTGCATAAAGAATCTCAAAAGAAAGTTAGAAGAACTTGTCAGTGAGGGTAGGGCCTTCCTACCCTAGTGGGTGACAGCTTCAGAAACTATCAGACTACCTAAAAGCATCATTTTCACAGTTAAAAGTCCTAGTTTGCAACCTGCCCCTTGTTGCAATTAAACTGCACATATTCTAAAATGATTATAAAATAATAAAACTTTTTGGAATTCAGCTGAACAAGGGCTTAGATTTCACTAATATTTGAAGACAGTGGCATTTTCAGTTCACTCTCACTGGATTTAGTAAAAAAAGAGCTTCAAAACAATTATTATTTCCAGTATCAATTATAAAATCTTGGTAGACTCTGTATCATAGCTATTTGGTTGCTTTATATCTTTGTTCATTTAAACAAATGTAAAAGGAAATTGTTCTAGAGTGTGAACTAGGTTTCTGGATATCTTTTTTTTTTTTTAATATTTTCCAATCCACCTTATTGTGCTGAGAGAAAAACAGTTCATTCCCTTCTTTAAAATAATAGGCTTCATTATATTATTTGCTCAATTTAATAAGTATGGAATAAAGTTTTTTCAATATTTAAAAATAACTGGTCAAACAAAAGTATGTAAAAATTAAATAAGAAAGTTAAAACTGCCATTGACATCTAAAAATATCTAGAAAAGATAATGGTGGAAGTAAGACTGATAACAATTATTGGATGTTAAAAAAACATTGGTAACCAAGACAGAAAGAGAGGCCTGAAAGGACTAGCAATAGATTATATTTACTGTTAAAGGTTAAATTTATTTTCCCACAAGTCCTTGGTTTTTTGACTTCTCATCAATATTTTCTTTTCTAAATAAATGGCTTCATTGTTAATCAGTCATTTCAATAGAGATAACAGTGGGTGTATTTTTGAGGGCCTGTGGGTTAATAGTGCAGTGAGAGTTGGGGAAAAACATTGGAAAAATGATTCAGCTTCCCCAAATTCTGATATTTATTTTTAACATCCCTAATGGATTCTCTGCATTGTTTCCCAAGTTTCTGGTATCTCTTCGATCCTATCTCAACTTCAGCACTCAGTGTAGCCAGTCCAAACAACATAAAAACAGAACCTCTCTTAAAGTCCATTATACTAACTGGAAGGATTACTCTTCTCACATTTGCATTTTTTAAAAATGGAGAATAAAGCCAAATACTAAGTTAATGAAACTGTATGGATAAATTTTCATTGATTAGCACGTGGTATTTTGGGAAGTGGTACAAAGGACCCCTGAAAGTACAGCAACAATCTATACTCTATTTTAAAATTTTTAATTTATGCACTTGGATGTAATTAAAATATATGATACAAATATAGTAAACGGTTTTAATTTTTAAAGAGAATTAATGTGCTTATATTGTATCCTAAATTGAACGAGAGTCTTCCTTATATTTTTAGAATGCTACAGTTGAAAAATATTTTACATACAAGGAAACTGAGCACGTCTTTATTACTTCAATAACCTAATGGAATTCACATTTTGTATAATAATAAAACAAAACAAAATAAAAGCAAGAAACACACACACCACCAGAAATTACATAAACAAATTATCTACAGAAGAATGCAAACCTCAATGTATACATGTCGAAGTATCATTTTGGGTTTTTGTTTTTGTTTTTGTTTTTGTTTTTTCCTGAAGGCAGCACTATTTGACATAGGTATCCCAAAAACTCAGAGGCTTTTGATATTGACTATGCTGGTGAGGAGCATATTCCAGCACGTTGCTTTGATTTGCAATTTTTAAATCTAACTGCTTGAAATATTTAGATTGTAGTTGAGAGATTATTAAAGGACATTCTGCAAAAGAAAGAAAAAATATTCACTTATCTAATCAGTCACTTGATTATCATTTAATCCACACATAACATAAAATGGTAATAAAAAATAAAACTCTGGAATTTGGCTGGACAGGGGCTTAGATTTCACTGATATTTGAAGACAGTGGCAATTTCAGTTCACTCTCATTGGATTTAGTTCAAAGAGCTTTAAAACAGAATACTGGAATTTCAGTTAGCAGAAACAGTTGAAAAATAGCTTCTTTCTCACAGGTAAAGACAGCTGGATGATTGAAATCTCAAATATACTTGGATTTTCAACTTTTTCTCCCATCTAATAAAATCATATCCTCTATACTATCTACATATAAGCCTTCTTTTCAATGCTGACCTATTGCATCAAAATGTCAGAGTGAGATATTCAATATCTCTTCACAGCTAGTCTATTTCTGAACACAGGGATGATCATATTGAATAGTATGGCATTGTTAGAAAGGCACTGGTGGGAGTAATGCAAAAAAAAATCTCATTTCTACCCATCAGCTAGCAGTAGAGAAATCTGAAGAAACAAGTTTATTTTTGCTTTGTATTTCTAAGATTGTACTCATATTTGAGTCAATACTGAGCATATGCCCAGGAAGAATGGGTTCCAGATCATTTTTGGTTGTAGTGGATCAAGAAAGTCAATCTTAAATGTCAGATGCAGGTGACATTTTGTGAAGCTAAAATCTCATAATAATGAGTTCATGGATCTACAATATTCTATAATATTCACAGAGTATAATTATTTTTTCCAATTGTTTTATTTTTTCCCCAGAGTTGCGAGGGAAACAGATTTAAAAAATAATTCCACAACATGCAAACACAACTATTAATCATGGCTCAATTTTTGTAATACTTATATATTTGCAAAAAGCACAAAGAGACAGAAACATTTTCATATTAATTGAGACAGAATAGACCTTAACAAAAAGTCAAAGATTTAAAATTTATGCATACATTCAAAAAACCAAAATAAAACCAAACAGATAAATGTAAAAAAAGATTTTGTTATTGCTATATGTGGTAATAACCTATTAGTTTGCTTTCTTTGCCAAATTTATATACTAGATCTATTTAAGATGGTGAGAAAAAACAAATTATAATTGTACTTCTTTGTTGTTGAATGTGATTAGATGATAAAAAAGAAAAATTGGAATTTTTTTTATTAAAACTTTTTATGTGTATAACATATGTATGGGTAGTTCCCCAGCATTGATCTTTACAAAGCTCTCCATTACAACTTTTACCCCCAGTCCTCTCCCCTCCCCTAGATGGCAGGAAGTCCACTACATGCTAATAATGTAATAATAGTTGACAAGTTGTGCAAGAAAAATCCTATCTACAAGAAAAAAAAAAGAAAACCAGAGAAAGGCAACACAATGCAAGCAAACATCAACAGAAATCATGAAAATGTTACGTTGTGGTCCATATTTCATATCCCTCTCTCTGGGTGTATATGGTTTTCTTCAGTGAACAATTGGAACTGGTTTGAGAAATTTCTTTGTTGCAGAGAGCCATGGACCTCAGAGTTGATCATCATATAGTATTGTTGTTGCTGTGTATAATGATCTCCTGGTTCTGCTGGGTTCACTCAGCATCAGTTCATGCAAGTCTCTCCAGACCTCTCTGAAATCATCCTGCTGGTTGTTTCTTACAGAACAATAATATTCCATAACATTCATATGCCATAATTTATTCAGCCACTCTCGAATTCATGGGAATCCATTCAGTTTCCATTTTCTAGCCACTACAAAAAGGGCTGCCACAAACATTCTTGCACATGTGGGTCCCTTTCCCTCCTCTAAGATCTCTTTGGGATATAGGCCCAACAGAAACACTGCTGGGTCAAAGGGTATGCATAGTTTGATAACTTTTTGAGCGTAGCTTCAAATTGCTCTCCAGAATGGTTGGATCCGTTCACAGTTCCACCAACAATGTAGTAGTGTCCCAGTTTTCCCACATCCCCTCCAACATTCATCGTTACCTTTTCCTGTCATTTTAGCCAATCGGACAGGTGTGTAGTGGTACCTCAGAGTTGTTTTAATCTGCATTTCTCTGATCAATAGTGATTTGGAGCAATTTTTCATATGACTAGAGATGGTTTTAATTTCATCATCTGAAAATT